>VXAD01006406.1:1722327-1743687 GCA_013399195.1 Dicrurus megarhynchus | reverse complement strand
GGCTCCCACCTCGCCGATTGCCCCGAGCAGCGGGACGAGCAAACCAAGCCTGCGGGAGGGATGCGACACCCAGCTCCCCCCTCCGCCGGCTCCCAGCCTTACCTGTTTGCCAGCGGCAGCGAGGCACAGGAGAAGGAGCCAGCAGCCTGACGGGACGGGCATGTCTGGGTGTCCGTCTCTGCCTCCTCCCGTGGCTCCTTTTCCTGCCACCGAAGGGAAACTAGATCCTTCCAGCCAAGCCCCCGCGCCCCGGCAGCGCAGCGAGGCGCATTTGAGCTGACTACTTCTCTTTCTTCCTTTCCTTCCTCTCAGCTACACGAGGGGAGAAGANATGTAGAGGTTTTTTTTTTTTTTCCTCGCTTCTTGTCCCTCCCTTTCCTTTCTCCACCCCCTTTTACAAGAAGTTTAGTCACCATGCCCACGTCCCTCCTCCGGCCGGTGGGGGTTGCATTCCCGGACAGTCCTTCTCGGCAGGGCCATGCATCCACCTGCCCCCTCCTCTGTTCCAGCCCCCAGCACCTTCCCTCGCTGTGCATCTGCCCTGGAACTGCTGCCTTCTCCTCTCCACCCTGTCCACAAGAGGACATCTTGGGCCGCAGGCAGCCTCCGACCTCGGCCCCCGATCCGCCCTGGGTCTGCCCCCAGCCCTGAGGAAAGCTCCTGTGCCATCCCTTCCCATGGCCTATCCCATCTCCGTGCCCGTGCGACATGTGGGTGCCAGCCTCGGCGTTCTGGCGCAGCTCGAGGTCCCCTCCCTTCCCCCTCCACGTACTTTAGCTGATGTCGGGAGCTGGCGGACGGGATTGCTGCCAAGAGGGGAAGAAAAGCGGAAGATGTGCTTT
Organism: Dicrurus megarhynchus; assembly: GCA_013399195.1. Classification (NCBI taxonomy): domain Eukaryota; kingdom Metazoa; phylum Chordata; class Aves; order Passeriformes; family Dicruridae; genus Dicrurus; species Dicrurus megarhynchus. The sequence goes on along the minus strand of VXAD01006406.1, from coordinate 1,742,845 downwards.
GGGAGCTCTCCCAAACCACTCCACGCCGTGCATGGGCCAGTCCCTGCGACCTGACTCGGAACGCTGCAGGGTGGCCTCTTGACCCCCAAAACAGCTCCCACCGCCAGCCCTGCGGCAGCCACCCTGCCTGGAAAAGAGTGGCTGCAGCTGGTGGCATGCCCGGCGCGGCCCGCGATGCCCCTCGTCTCACAAAGGGACAGGAATCCTCTGCGGTACGGCAGGACCGGCCTATTTACACAGCCTGAGGATCCAGCAGAGCTGACCCTGTGGATACAAAACCTGCCCTGTGCTCACATGCTGAGACATAAGCTTGGGAGCATGTTTCTGACTTGGGCAAAGAAGGAAGTTGTTCTTTCACTTATGTATTTAGATTTAACCCTTGACCAGGAAAAAAAATCTCTATGTTTTCAAATAAATAAATACATTCAAACACAAAAGATGAAGAGAATATTAAAAACTCATTCTTCCTCGGTGGTGCTGTTGTCTGATTTCTGCTCAGAGGAATGATACACTCAGGACAGAAAGGGCTGCTGAGCTGTTTTCCTGTAGCTAGTGGAGGGCCTGCTTGCACAGCAAAATGAAGCTATGACCTTCACTTCACCCCTACATAGCTTCCAGGGGCCATAAGGCCTTTTTAATGTCCCTAAAGTTTCTTTCAATGTTTGACACCTCCACTGTCCTCAGCAAGCGTCGGGCCCTGCCTGACCTGTGCTCAAGCAGCTCCTGGTAATCCTCATTCCCCTGGCTGGCCTCTGACACCACGTGGCTGTTTGGGCACTGGTGACCCCTAGGTGGGTTTGATGCTCCACAGTGGGCTGTGGCTCAGAACAACACTGCATGATGTGCCTGGCTTAGGGCCAGCAGCTGCTCGTGATGCCCTCACTCTTCTGGAGGTGACTGGGCAAGGGTTGTGCTGATGGGTTTCAGCAAGCCATCGAGCTTGCAATTGCAGTGTCAGAGCCCTGTCACCCTGCCCAAGGAGTCGGGGTCTCACTACACTTGGGCTGGACAGGCTACAGCTCTGACACCAAACAGAACTGAGTTGGGAGTGAGGAGTAGGAGGGATGGCCACAGCACCCAGCTTGCCTGGTAGGCAACAAATGCAAAGCTGACTTTCACCAGGGCTTTGCAAGGTAAGTGTGTGCCCACCTCTGCAAGGGAAAGGTGTGTGCCCACCTGCTGGCAGCGGTGTTAGTCTTGGCTGGTCCCAGAGCGAGCCCACTGAGAGGGAGGGACAGCACCGGGGGGAGATCCTTCTGCCAGAGCCTGATCCACCCATTGCTGAAAACATGCAGCTCTGTGCCAGCCGGGATGTTTTAAAATGTTTGTGTTTATGGTACAAGGAAATGTTCCTTTTTAAACAGAACAGTCTGTTAATTCTCTTCCCCTTTTCACATGTAGCACAACACCGAGGCTATAGGCTGCATTTATTTACCAGCTGCTCGTTCTAACCACAGATCTACAGGAGCAAACTCTCACTCTCACGAGCAGTTAGATGTGTTATCAGCTTGCTCTGAAGGTGTCAAGTGAAGGGTTTGAAGGCATCGAGTAAAAGCCAAGCCCTGTGCAGCTCAGAAGAGCTCCAGACCATTCAGTATTGCACATCAGCTTGATTTACTTTTGCATTCTCCCCCGATCCTGTCTGAAATATTTCTTGTTTGGGCTGAAATTTCTCTCATTTTCTACCACTATGTGAAAACAGCCTCTTTTTGAAAGCTTAGACATTTTCCTCTGAGTTAAATTTTATGTTTCTGAGCCAAAACCCGCAGAAGCCACTACTGGGTGCTTTACAGTCTTAATTATGGATTGCAGTAGATTGTTAGAAACTGAAATGTGAATGCTATAAAATATGAACCAGGGAATGTGTAGGGGTGTCAATTCTCTCACACTTATCCCATATATCATTCTATGTAGCACAAGTATAACCTAAAAATTTATACCAAAACTGGTTTGTCAGCCTGTTCTAGATTTTTTTTTCTCTTACAGAACATTATTTTTTCAGCTACCTTTGCAAAGCACCTGTTTTGAATAAAATCAAAATGCTTGAAATATTAAGGTTTCAAACTTAACAGTGATATTCGGATGCCTCTTGTTTCTGTTCACCACTGTGGCACACAAGCATAAAATGGACTTGCCTTTGGGAAGCTCTTATGAAAGAGGAGAGATGGAAAACCCTGTGCAGCCTTAGAGGTGCAACAGAATGAAAATAATACCTTGGAGAATTTCAGGATCCCTTCTTTGGTGAAGCCTGCCATGGAAAACAAACCGTGAGCCTGGCTGACCGCTTAGCAGGGCTGCGGTCAGTATGGATCTCTTCTTACTTCCTAGAGAGAGAGAAAAGTGGGTATTACCTGCTAAATGCTGTTCTAAAAGAAGCACATCAATGTAATACTGCAAGTTTTGTAGTTGTGTGAAAATTAACCCCCCTCAGCACCAGTGTAAAAACTCTTTTACAGAAACTTGGATTAATGGCAACTCTGTGCCAGCTAGTGCCTGAATTTGTCTCTCATCTTTCCAAAACTTTCAACCCAAAAAGCAAAGGTCAGGAATGGTTTGGTGGATACACCAGGGCATCTGAGCAGCACCTGTACACTCATGTTCACTCAAAACTATGCTAACCCATGACAACATCCCCAGCTGTTCCTTCACTTTATCACTGCCACTGAACTCCCCTTACCTGCACATGGACACCAACACCTTGTGATGCCCCCTTTCTGCAGGAGGGAGAACCAGGAGGCTCTGTGTTAAATCCAAAGTGATGTGATGGAAATTTGGGCAGAGAAGCAACACTGAAAGGCAGATAGTTTCACCCTGGGAAATGTTTTCACATGAGCAGGAAGGTTGTGAAGGCATTCCCTTGCCTCTCATGTGCTGTCGAGGGATAGAGAATGAGATGAAGGGTTTTGATCGATGAAGATCTATGGTTTTCTATCAGTATGTGTCACAAAGGTTATCTGGGGTTTCAGACTGTGGACTAAATACAGGCTTTGTAAATACAAGCACCTGCTCCTCTGGAGGTGAGCAAGAAAGGCAGTGCAGTGCAAAGTTAGAGCTCTAGGAAGGGTCTAGATCTCTCTAAACCAGGTGGATGCCTGCAGCTTCTGGAGTGCCAGCAAGCCATGCAGAGTCTGCCATGGACCAGGGAGAAAGGCTGCCTTCAGCTGCCTCATCACCTGCCACAGGGAGGGAGCCCTCCTGTATGACCCAGCACGTGGAGCTTTCTACAATTGGCTGGAGAAAAAGGCAGAAAAATATCTGCACATTTTAGCACAGGAAGCTCTAGTTTTATTTGAGAACTCTATTAAAATAAATAAATTTTAAAAAATGTAAATCTGTTATTTGCAAAAAACCCCAACCCATACACAAAATCATGTTGTCAACTTGAAACTCTTTTCTTCCAGTGGAAGGCAAGTTTCCATAGCATTCTTTTGCCCAGTCTCCTTGAAATTTTCAAACACACAAATATTTCCCATGACAGAGCAACTATAATAAAGCTCCTTAGTCACACTGGTGTGGTTTACACAACACACCTTTTACAATCCCACAAAAATGTACCACTGCTGAATGCCTGTCCAAAAACCTCAAGCCTGCAGCATTCAAAAGAAAAATGCTCTCAACCACCCACCGCTAGTACGTCAGATATTTGAAGCACGTGCAAGCAGATGCTGAGCTGATAGGTTATCACCAGCCACTGTGGCAGTAGCCATGCCTGCACACTTCTGGAAGGAAATACAAAGTCACGGTGAATTTTTAACTTTGATGTTTATAAGATGCCTGTTGACCTCCAAGACTTGAGTCATATATTCATCCTTGGGACAAGAACAATACTGGCATGAACTGGGGAGCTTGCTGTGCCCAGGATACTCCTCAAGCCCTGGAGATGAGTCTTTAAGGCTGGCAAACACCCACCAACCCCTCAGCAGGGGGACTGAGACCCTAACTCCTTTGCAACACCCCATTACCAGCTCCCCAGAGCCACCCTGCCATCTTATCTAACAGCACACTTGATCCCAAACTCCTTTGAAAACTCACCTGATTGAGATGACTCAGATCAATGGAGTGCATTCATGTGTCAGCAAGGGATAAAACCTGAATGAGCCCTTATTACCTATTAAACACTGCAGCTGCTTGTTCCCCACCACCTCCTCCCCTCCCCTTGCAGCATATTTAAAGGGAAGGTGCAAATGCCTGACGGAACGACCCACATGATCCTACAAGGCACAGGCTCTGCTACAGCTGCTGTCACTTCAGCAGGACTCCGCTGTGCTGCCTCCATCTCCTGAAGAGGCCTCTCAGGTGTTGTGGAATGGGAAAAATCTCTGTGAAAGTGCAGGGCAAGGAGCAGCAGCACAAGACCACAGTCACAATAGTTTTGGGAATGGCAATATTCAAATACACAGCAAACTGTCCTATTTGCATACACACAGGTGGAAGAAACATTCTACCCTCTGCCTCTGTGGGATGGTGAGGTCAGAGGGTAGGGTGCAGACCAGCCTGACACGGGGTGACTGAGGGATGCAGTGGCGAGCACGTGCAATCCCAGTGCTGGGAAAGGAACCAGACTGACCACTGCCACGGTGTTGGCCCTTGACACCAAGTGGTGAGTCACTGTTTCAAGTCACTGACTTCTGCAGTAGAACTGCTCATGCTCAGAAGTTTCTAGGAAATGGAAATCTTCAGTCTAAGGAAGTCTTTCACCGAACTGGAAGTGTGATGGACGTTCAAGCTCAGCATGTAGTGCAGATGCCTCCAAAGATAGAGGCTGTTTACCACTGACCTGCCTGTTATTTACTCTGTAAGTAGAATCATCTTTTCCTACAGCTTACCTGTATGGATGAAAACTGGCCAGCATTAAACCTAAAGGCAGAACACCTTAGGAACAGCTTCTCTGGAAAAACGATTACTCATTCATGGTTACTCATCTGGATTAGTTAACACACAATATATCAGTGTACACTGCTGACATCCAGGACCTGAGCAGCTTTATTCAACAACCACGCTCCTCTGGGCCTTTGTTGACCATTTTCATTGTCTAAACCAAATTAGCTATGGATCCAAATTTATCTGGTAGAAACATTAGCCAAATGCACTCAGAAAAACAGTGAATTAGTTTTCTTGAAATTGTGTTGCCTTCATTCCTGCTATTCATCAGCACTTATATTTGATGCAGGAAAATTCTGTGATTCCACCTCACATCAGTGCCATGCCAATCAGTTTGCTGTATCAAAACATCAGCAACTTTCTGCTCCATGAACCTGTGCTAGTACTTTGTGGTTTACTTAAATACCAACACCAGGAAGTTCCATATGGGAAATTACTTAAAACATTTTGAATGCATTATACTCATCTTCATAAATGCAGTAAAATGTAGAGCCACTGACTCCTGGAACAGAAAAATGCCATTAACAGTGTCACAAGAGAGACAGTAGAAATACCCACAAATCTGCTTTTCTGCACCTTTTTGAATCATCTTATCATCCCTATGTAGCAATGAATTCCCACAATATATAACAAAAACTCTTTGTTCTTCACAACAGATGTTTTTCATGGACAATTTTTAATCTTTCAATCCATCAGCTTCCTCACCTTCCCTAGCCCCAAATCCATTCAAACACTGCTTTTAGTTCTCCTAACCAGAATGGACTTTCATGTACAGTAATAGCAGGATTGTTTTTCTTCTTGGGGCAGAAGGGGAGTGGGAAGAGACTGACAGAAGAAGACTGAACAGCTTTTCTTATGGAGCTCCCTTTATTCACCTTGATTAGAAGAAACAAAAAGAACAATTTGCCTAATTTAGAGTTCTAGAAAACAATCTCTTTCAGAACAAAATATAGGCATAGTATCAGTTAGCCTTATGCCTAATCTACAGAAAACATATATCCAGGCAGCCAGATACCTTCAGTCTTAAGCAAAACTGATCACTTTTGCTTAAGAACACAAGAGTCAGTATTTTCACTAAAGATACTAAGAATTTGTCTGAAATTTCGCTAGGGGCAGCATGAGACCTTCAACATTTAAAGTCAATAAGTTGAAGAAGTTCAGGGAGTGCCAATAAAGCAAACATTTAGGTTTCTTAGAGAAACCTTACTCAGGCAGAGCCATGAGCAATTGAAGACAACCCTTAGGGGATGAACTGCTTTCTTTTAACAAAACATTTTCTCCCAAAAGGTTCACTTATGTTGAATAGTAATAGGAAAGGGGGGGAAAGTTAATTTAAAATATTCTGGTAAATCTTCTCATTAAATGGATCTCTCTTTTCTTTTCCAGTCCTGAATGCTACAGTGCCATAGTTAGGAGGAATACTCAGAAAAGACCCAAATATCCCCAAGCCCCACAGAGAACAACTTCTTGCAATCTTGAAAATCTGTTCATATTTGAAAACTAATAAACACTTTCAAAAACTCCTGCAACCAACATATACTAACAGAGACCTGAAATTTGGGAGGCAAAACTCCTGAAGACAACCTGCATTGGAAGTTTGCTGCCTACACAGTAATTTTTTCACCTCAGTAGTTACTGTGTTGCTCTTCCTGGGATCCTCACCCAAATTCCTACAACTGGTGTGAAGTAGAACCCTGAGTAGCAAAAGCTACACTTTTCAAGAGACTGGAGAGACAGGATCTATTTGGGGTAAAGATGCTACATTTGTACTAACAAACTAAAGAGTCTCATCCCACTTTCTTTACAGTTAAATTGCTGTCATAGTTTTTTGGCTCGTGCCGATTTGCAAGTTTTCCAAACATTGGATGAAGTTCAGTGTAGGTGAATAGCCACTCTCACAGGCAGCAGCCCCACCTTTGGAAAACAGAAGCTTAACCATGGAAGTGTTATTTCAGTCTCATGCCTACAAAGCTGTCTCTGGCGCTGCAACTGCTGGAGAAGTCAGAAAGAGAAGGAGAAAAAAGCCCCAAACCAAAACTGTAACACAGGAGGAGACCCTGCATGAACATGGCAGTGAAGCCACATGTCTAGAAGCCAAGCACACAGATAGGAAAGTGAGCAAGTTCAATCTACTACCTGCTATGTAAAAAGAGTTAAGGCTAAGGACTTTCTGTGCATTAGACATCTCTCCTGTAACAGCTCTGTTGATGTGATAATGTTTTTCAGGGAAGAGCAGAAGTAACAAGACAAGGCAGGTATACAAAACTTTTTATTGACAACAGAACAATAGAGAGGAACGTCACCACTTCCCATTCCTCAGGAATGTCTCCATTTCACAGTCTGCTAAGAGTATACTTTCATGGTAACGAGCAACATGAAGGCATGGAGCTGTCTGTAACCTCCAGAAAAATGTTTCATCAGTGCAGTGTAAGGGGACAGATGGTGCACACGTGAGCAGCAGGCCCTGTCACAACACAAACGTGGCAGGCAACAGCACAGGCAGAGCCAACAGGCACAGACATGAAGCACTCAGGAGCCTCAAGTTATCTCCATTCTTTCCATCTAAGGCTGATACCCAACGTGCTATTCCATCCCTATTCTGTTTCAGGAGGGAATATTTTATTCCCTCATTCTTTTTGCTTTCCCTGTCCTCAAAGATGTCCATACTTCCAGCTCAATGGTACCATGTCAGAGAATGCCTGAGCTTTTATATTTTGCTACCTCATACCAGTTCATGCATGCACTTGAGTTTACTTTCAGAAGCTTACATTGACATAAAGAAGGGGGGAAAAAAAGTGCTGCATAAGAAGAAAAGGATTTAGTTGTTAATGCTTCCTTGCAAACAAAAATATTTGGTAGTTGTTGAATATCCTCCCTGTAATGTCACTTTCAAAAAGTATGTAGGCAGTCTACTTAACATTTTAAAGAAACTGCACGTCAAACTCAACATAATTTCAAATACTCCAAATTTAAATTTGAACCAAAATTCAATCTAAACAAGACCGTATCTTTAGTTTTCACAGTCCACAGAACTGCACACTGAGTGCAAGATGAAAGCTGTCTCTCTCCTGCATAAGGTTTCCTCTGGCTGCAGAACTGCACTGGGGACTCTGTGTAGTAGCTTACACATTTATTAACATTTATTAATTTATCATGTTTTTCCTTTACTTAATGGATGTGCCTGTGGATGTGTACACTTGTAAAGTGCTTTAAAATAAAACAAAAAACCCAACAAAAGAAAAGAAATCCCTCAAAAAACCACATAGATGTGAGAATTTTATCTGAAGGACTTTGTACAGCATTTACAATGTCAGCATAAAGCATCTGAAACATGAGCATTCCCTGCAGACTGATGCAGTGCAAGCAGTCTCATACATTAGATACTGCAATTCCTCTGGATTCAAGATGCACAATACTTACAAAAACAACCCTAGAAGCACAGACAAATGCTGGTGGCTCTTCCTCGTCTTTTTAGAAACATAATTAAAAAATCTGCATTACTCTCTCATAATTTAAATACATAAGTAATCTCCACTTTTATTACTTCATGACAATGACTTCAAATTTACATTATTTTAAGTACCGTCAGAATAGCTCCATGTATAATACAGATATTTGCTGATATCCTGTCAGAACATAAAAAAACCAAAACCTTCCACTATATAAAAAAAAATTATGCTGGAAAGACAAGAACACAGAACAGGGACTTGGTACAGACTATGATTTCAGTTTTATATCAACCACAGTTAACCCAAAATTAACAGATACACAGCGATATTCGAAAGCAGTGCAAATATCTTTGGAGGTTAGAATAAAATTATACTACAAGAACATAAGACAGAAGAAATTAAAAGGCAAGTACTTCAAGTACAGGAACCAGTCTCTGTGAGGTCCACCTTAGTGTTAGCTGGGAGTTCCTTTTCCCATCTTACTTCTTCCTCTGGAACACATTAGCCAACATTGCACCTGATGTAGTCAGCTGACCCATTTTGTTCAAAAACTTGGTCTTTGTATCTTCACTCACCAGGCTCGCTGCAATTGACATTGAGCTAGGAAAGGAAAACATTTAGTGGCATGAGACTACAAATTAAAAAGAACATTATGCTGTTATGTTATTTATTAAGCAACTAAATTGTCTTTGTGTTTCAGAAGTTTCAACAAAAAAGACCAGTCTGTGAAGAAGAATTGAAAACCCATCACTACTTAATTCCATATATAAACTGTTAAATTGATTATAATGTGTTCACAGTGCCCGTGAAAATGGTAAAATATTTTTGTGCACACTAATTTTTAGTACCTTTGGATGTCACCACATTAGCATTCACTACCTATTTGGGAATTGCTGTAGTGACAAATGCCTCTGTGAAAGACTGGCTTTGCCTTCTCACCAGAAATGTCAGTCCTTATGTTATTTAGTGTAAGTTCAACAGTATTAGTTCAGACACAGACTTTTCTAACCCAAGTCCCCTGCCTCCAACAGTGACCATTAGCAGATGTGTTGAGAGGAACAAAAGCAAGGTAAGTACAAACCAGTGACCTCTCTCCTTATTTTTCAACGCTTTATTTTCCAACTACTTCCACCCGAGCAGAATTGAAAATTGCTGAGGATTGTCAACCTAGTAACTCTCAATAAATCTTTATTTTATATTGCTTGATCAGCTTTCCTTTGATCTCCTTATAAATTTCTTGCAAACCCCACTCTGAGTCCTACTGGGTCAGCCCCTCACTGGGTAAGGAGCTTCTCCTTCTGGTTGTTGTCAATCCTATTACCTGTGCTTGGGTGTTCCTACTTGAGACATACTAGATAGGACAATAGAGAATCCATACGTTTCTCACAAACTGGACTGGAAGGAGCAATCCAATCAATGCTGAAGCTACAAGATGCTAAGCTTTGAAGAATATGTTAAGAAATTATCCCAATGCTGTGAAATTAAGAGATTTTTTTTTTTAAATTAACAACGTATCAGTGAGCTCAACTTCAGATATGTATATCTGTTTAGCACAGTAGGAGTCATCTGTCTCAAGACAGAGCAAATATACCTAGCAGGAATATTAACAAATATTCCATACTTCCTATATTTGTAGTCAGAACGGCAAGTGTTTTTTCACATTAGACAAGGACAGTTTTAGAAAACATTACCAAATAAATTCTCCCTTGTGAACTCAGTGTGGACTTTGCATTTCAAAATTATAGCTAGGACCACAAAATCTGTCTTACTGGCAAAGGCCAGATTCCAGGAACTGACCTTTCAGTCTGAAAAGTTAAAAACAGTTCTTTAGACATACTTGCATCAAGGAGATCAAATTGAATTTAACTCTGAATTGTTTCAACAGAACTTGAATGATTTCTTCAAAGGTAGAAGGGATGTACCCAGTACTTTCTCCCATTTCACACCACAAAGAAAAGGTGCTTAGTGATAACGATTTCTGGTTCTTTCTAAAGTACCTTAAAAATAAAGGGGAAGCTTCTCACTAAAACTGTACTGTGGATTTGCAGATAGTTTAATTATAAACCTTTAAAGTAAAATATTTATTTCAGGAACAATCAGGCAGCCAGACATCTTTGGCTTGATTAAACATCTCCAGTCAACTAATGAATCACATATTTCCAGCTGATAAAACTCAGCAGGGAAATTACTGCTACTGTAAGAGGGATGTCTTATGCAATTTCCTTTGATTTCATGATAAAGCAAGGGCATATAAATTATGTAAACAACAGTTTACACTCACTATCAGCAGGTTAAGGACAAGAAGCTATCTCAAACTATGATGTATCCTAGAGTTGTGTGTAGCTACGAAAACTTATTTGGGAAATACTGTACATTCCAAGCATTAGCAGCATTAAGAAAATAAAACTGCTCACTTCAGAAAAGAAAGCCTAGCAACTGGTGACAAACCTCTAGTTTTAAACAAACTGTGCTTTCATTATTCTAATGATCCTAAATAAGTTTGAGAAAAACAAGGAAGCATTCCATTGATTTTTGAAACAGTTTGGGCGATATCAGCCATTTGATGTCAAAAATTGAAAATTAACAACTGCAGAGTCTACAAGTTCATGTTTTCTAATACTATGTTACTGTAAATAGAAACATAATTCACAGCACCCAGCATACTTAAAAGTTTAAATATGCCCCCAAAGTACTTCCATTACTATGCAAATTGAATATTTAAACTTAGTAAAAATTAATATGAAATCAAATAATTTGAGTCTCACATCTTTAAAAAATAATCAAAGAACCCAACACAGCAATAGTATATCTTGTTTGAAACAATCAGTCCTACAGAAAAGTCCTTGCTTTTATTCATTATTTTAAAACCCAAACAAAACCCAACCCACAAACAAAAATAATGTGTAAACATCACATGCTACACAGAGTTCTGCCTGTTTTATGGGGAAGCTTTAGGCCAAAACAAACATTCCTGCTGGGCATTTTATAACAATCAGTTTGAAACATAAGTTGTTGCTCATGATTGAAATACCTTGTTAATTGCTAAATAAAATGTTTAACAAAATTTGCTATCCAATACTTAAAATTGCAAAGTTTAATCTTCTGAAAAAAACTATTTCTTTGATCCCATATCATTTGACCAACTTTTTCTAAAAGCAAAGGGAAAAGACAAGATAACAACATCTTATGATTGCTTTTGCATCCATTTTGATTTCTGTACATGCATTCTTATGCTGTTAACAAACCCCACTGCATTTAAATCCTTTGTCAAATATGTATTTGTCACTGAAATTAGGAACTGAAATTAGCAAGGGCTTAGCAAGAAAACGGAGATATTTATGTATATGAAAAGGTCATTTCTTCAGTGGTAAAATATTTCTTGTTAATTTTGTACAGTACAAGACTGCAACCATAGTCTGATTTTGAATAAGAAAGGGGAAGGCTAATTAAAGAACAAAAGAACACATTGCAAAGACTTATCCTTTGCATATCTTAGTTTTCAGCAGCTGCATTCTACAAGAAAATACACTAGATGTTGTATCAGGTTTGGATTTATCTGTTTCTGCAATGGCTTAATAGGACTGACTCTGATTTTGAAGTATTTACTACTAGTGAAGCCTGCAGTATTTTACTTCATGCGTGAGACACTAACCCTTTTTGTACTTCACGCTTCTGTTCAATTCTTGTACACCTTTCCCACTTTAGTCATTCTCAAACTACCAGTTGCTTCCAGGGCTATGGGTGAGCTCTTTCAAGAAGTAAATCCTATCAGTTTGTTACAGATAAGGAAGCATGACATGAGCAAGCTTCAGTAATTGTCTCAATTCTTATGATGAAGTATTGTGATTGAGAACAGATTCTCTTTTCAGATACCTTCTTACACTCTTCCTGGCAACACTGCTAAAGATTTATTAAAATATATAATAATCCACAAGAATTTACCTGCTGGCATGTCATTCCAGGCAATAAGCAGGCAACAGAGCACATGCAACTCATTGTGATGACACTGAACTTTCCAAATTTCCATGTCCCACGTGGGTCTGTCGGCTACTTTTGTTATCAGGAAGTGCACGCATACGACACTATCTCTACCATGTGAGGCAAATGGATGCATGTGCACCATGTGTCTGATGCCTCCCTGGAGAGCTGGGTTTACTCTGTTTGTGGAAAGGGTGTTTTACCAAAATGCAACACAGGTGGCATTTTCCCAAAGGCAGCATACTTCCTAACCAGCACACTCACACAGGGGGCCAGTTGATACACTGAAGAAACTGTTCTCATGTGCACCAGCCAGGCACAAACCGGGACAGCAGCCTGAAGGAAGCCATTCCCAGGACCAGAACAACTCCCTCAGCCTGCAGACTGCCACCCCCATGGGTGGCAAAGTGTCTGCTACATACACTGCTCTAAGCACTTAGGCCAGGCACTCCCTGCTTTCTCAGATTCAGGGCAGAAATTTAAATACTGCTTTAAATGAATAAAAAATTAAGAACAAAGAACATCATTCCTATTTGTCCTGTGTTTTACACTGAAGACAGAAAGAACCACTGTGTTAAAGTTTCTAAAATCTGTTTTCAAATACAGCATATGTCAGTGCAGGATTTCAGGTCAAAAACCTTGGACACCATTATGGAATACACTCTGCAGAACACTACTCTGGAGGCACCTAAAAAAAGGGAAGTCTTACCCTTGCGGTTCTTGGACGGTCTTGTTTTCCACTTTCTGTTCACATTCTTTTATCATAGAGCTCAAAATAACCTAAGACACATAAGGAAGAGAGAGATACATGACATTTGACATTTTTCCTTTTACATTAATACTTCTTATGAAATCTACTCTACAAATAATTCTGACATTAGCAAAACTGTTCAAAATGTTTCCCTGTTTTTTTTCAAGTGCCTTTGAGTTCCAGTTATCTGATAATGCCTTGTGGTTAGAAACAACAAAAATGTTCAAAATAACTTAAGGAAGAAAATATTTTCCAAATAGTTAGAGAAGTTCAAGACTCCCTCCTTTTTCCTTAGGCTTTTAAAAACAAAGTTAAAGCAAACTCACTTCTGTGACACACTATATCTTCATGAACATTATGCATGAAAGAAAAAGCAAGGAAAGAAAAAAGTGTGATGGCATCCTAAGACATCATCTTAATGGAAGGAAGTGCTAAAACCAACTCAGTATCATTCCACTGGTGTCTTCCAGAGTTCCTATAACTCATGGCTTTTTTCCTTTATTTAAGCAATTACAGTGCTAAAGGTTTCTGCAGAGTATTTAAGACTGAAAACACCTCCACACTGACATTTTTACATCTCTCCAAAAAAAAAAGGAATGATTCCCAATAGTAGGCTTTAAAAAAAAAAGTAAAAAAATCCTACAATTAATTCATGGGACAGGCAAATGCCTCCCTGCCCTGCTCACAACAGTACTGTTTTGACACAGTAAGACAAAAGTATTTGAAACACTTAGGCAAAAGAGTTAGAATGCAAAGTACGAAACTATAAATATATATATACACACACATATACACACACTGCATAAATGGAAAATTCCTCTACTCACAGCTCAGAAGAAAGCTAAATATTTTTTTGAGACACTAAACTTAAAATCTCAAAGGTACAAGCAATTAAAATTAGTAGTGTCTTACCAAGCCTGAATATATACAACAAAGGAAAAAACCCAGTTCCAATCTCTAAAATACAGATCAGTCACTAATGGTTACTACCAACTGGTAACTATTTTTAAATGTATTTGTATACACTAAAATGCTGGTTTCTGTCAAGTCACTTTGGACATCTGCAGCACAACCATTAATTACACTGATAAGATGTGGCCTGGTCTGCAGACCTGTGCCACTGCTCACTCTATTTCTCCACAAGTATTACTTCAGCATTTGAAACATTTTAGGTAGCAGGTGTTACATGCCCTTGAGTGTTTCACAGAGTGGCATTCAAACAGGGCTATAGCTCCTCCTGCTAAATTTGCTGTCCTCCATTTGCATAAAATGTTATACAAATACTTAATGCTCAAGAGTACAGAGGTACAAGAGAAATACATTCAAAATTCTAGTAAAAAAGAAAGCTTTTTGTTCTGTATCAAAAAAGCCCTGAAATTTTTAAGCACAGTCACCATAATTTTTGTTAGTCAGCATTTCTACCTGCGCACTGGAATTTTCCCACATTTTTGTACATCCATCTGAATCCAGATGTTCCAAATATCAACAATATGAAGTCTTGATCAAAGGGGAGAATAATTCATCAAGTACCCAGGATCATTTCAATAACACAATGGAGTTCCCATACATTGCACAGCTCCTTCTGGGAAGGCTGTGTAATTCTTGGATGAAGTGGAGCAATTTTTCCCTCTTCCCCAAATTAATTTCCAAATTTCTACATTATGGCTTTGCATATACTGCTCAGACCTATTCCCTTGGGTTCTCTTTATTTGGTCACAGGACTGATTATGAAATCGCATCTCCTTAAAGAGAGGTATTATAGAGCACTGACTATATTTAGAGACACTTAAGAGACTTAACATGCTTAAGTCTTATAAACAATACTGCAGTATACGGACTAAATATTTTTATCAAGTACTGACGCACTATCATGCAACTCAAATCCAGTTACTTTGAAAACCCATAGAAGGCAAGTGGAAAACGAGGAAGAAGGGACTTGACATTGAAGTAGAGACGCTGGTAAAGTATCTGAATGTTTGCACAAGGTAAAATGTTTCTTTTAAAGATGAGAAGGTCTGACCTAAATGCCCAACTTACTGTTTCATTTATATGAAAGAAAAGTATGAGGCATGAGTGGTAAATCCTGCCTGACAGGACCACACAAGCCAATTCCACAATGTTACCCTTCCACGATGAGCATAAACTCTGTACTGACATTAGAGCTAAGGCTCTGTGATTTAGAAAATGTCTGTTTGTCAAGTGATATGCCATTTCAATAATGAATAACACCACAGTGGCCAAAATAACCAAAAAAGGCTTAATTCTGTTTATGCAAATGTCTAATTATTTGAGCCAGTAAACAGCATTCATTTCAGAAAACATAATTTTAAGAGAGAAGGCTACCAACTAGAACTCAGTGGGCCTCAGAAGCCTCTATCATGATGCCTACAAACATCTTGTGGCAGCAGAAAGCTGATCAAGCACCAGACATCCATTTCTACAAAAAAATGGATAAAAATTGTAAAGCCCCTAGTGAGTTTTCTAACCCACTGGAGCAGGAGTAAATATTTTTAATTTTATATTTCTCTCTGGCTAAAAAAACAAAGCACTTGGCATCATGCCTGAAGTCACTTAATCACAGTAATGCAGAATGTGGTAATGGAGGATTGAGAGCTGTCTTTACTTACTGATTTGTTTTTAATCCTATTCCAGTCCTCAGAGTCAATCAAACCTCTTGTTCTAATTCAGGGCATCTTCTGAACTATGTCTTTCAATTTTAGAAGTTACATTAACTACAAAAATGAAGTAGCAGTATTTGTATAAGTTATCCCATTAGTGAAAAAATGAAACTTTTGCCTACTGCAGCTTTCAGATACATGCTTAACACTTCCCAGTCCATCTTCCAGCTCTCTCTGAACACAGAGTATCTATCACTGCCACATCTCGAGTGCTGCCTGTGGTAAGCAAACACAATTCTGTTGCCTTTGAGTGATGCTCACGTCACTACTGTTCCTTCCCACTCAGCCTCCTGGACTCAGATTCTTTCCTTTCAGGTTGAAAAATTCTTCCAATAATAATATACAGAAAGTAAGATTGATACTATAGGCTTTCAAATGGAAAATGTAACTGGAAGAATAAAATTTGTTACTGAATATAAGAACTTATGACTCCTAGAGAATGCAGTAATCTCAATTCAGTCACTTTTGCAAACACAGGGAAAATAAATTAATTTTCTCACATACAAAGTAATTCATGAAAGTGCAGTATTAACCTTCAAAGACTACAACAATACTCCTCTGTACATTCTGATTAAATATTTTTCTCCATCCCTTGAAATGTTCATCCTGTTAAGATTTCCCCCAACATGCAACTAAAAGACAACTCTTTGTTTCAATTTCTGTTAGTATTCTTCCTCTTCGAGGAAGTATCAAAAAAGTGCATATGGCCAAGATTTTCAAGTTGCTCAAGTTGACTTCTTCTGCTAACTTTTTTTGTTGTTTGCTGCTTACTGTAAGCTCCTACAACCAGAGAAGATCTTGTTCACTCCCATGTTGTCCTGTCTGCTTCTTTTAATCTGCTCTCTACAATTCACAGAATCACAGAATGGCTGATCCTCTGAAGGATTATCTGGTCCATGTCCCTGCTCAAGCAGGGCCATCTGAAGCCAAATGCCCAGGAAAAACATGTCCAGATGGCTTTTGAGTATCCAAGCACAGAGACTTCATAATCTTTGGACAATGTGTGCCACTGCTCAGTCATTCTCACAATTAAAAAAACCACAACTCTGCCCATGGTCCCTGCTCCTGTCACTGGGCACCACTGAGAAGAGCCTGGCTCTGTTCTCTTTGGACCCTCTCTTCAGGTATTTATCTGTACACTGATAAAATTCACCCAAGCCTTCTCTTCTCCAGGCTGAACAGGCCCAGCTCTCTCATTCTCTCCTCCAGCCCTTCACTGGACTCTCTCTACTAATGCCATGCTTCTGTACTGGGGAGCCCGGAACTGAACACAGTACTCCAGATATGAAGTGTATCCCAGGTATTTTAGGACTCTACTTCCCTAATCCTTAATAGTTTCTTTCCTGCATCGTACCAATTTTCGTCTGCATTTCATTGGATATATTGCAGCCATCGATTTTAGTGTATCCTTTGATTGACTACCTCAAGGGCAGTTAAAATGTTTCCTTTTTCTTCAGTCTAGGAAGATCTGACAGTTGAGTATTTGTCTGAAGAGGTCCTCAGCTTAGAAATACATTTTACAAGATTTTACTGGTTTTGAAATCATGTGACTTATCAAAAACTCCTCAATGCCATGTTTTGATACTACTTATGAGCAGATCTCCTTAACTTCTGGTTTTAAATGCCATTACATTTCAACTTCTGCCACCTACACATCATACCCAGTGAGTAAACATAGCTGCTCACCTCATGCTCTGGAGAGAGATGTTCCATGTCAGTTCGTAAACACTTCAGTCCTGGTAAAAAGTGATTGACCATTAAATCCTCTGAAATAACTAAAATCCAGGTTGTTAAGGTATTATAAGGATTGGCTTCTGAAATTATACTTTTTTTTTTTTCTGTCTTCTGATAATGTTGTTCTATGGAACACAAGGACAGCAGCAAAACTAAGAAAATGGAACAGCATTTGACACTTTATGACTAATGAAAAGGAAAAAAAATCTTAAACATATTTAACAATGTATTTCATACATCCATACAATTCTTTCAATATTTTTTTCTTGATTTATTAGTTAAGTTTAAGAGTTTTGTTTTTGTAGCTTTGTTTTTTAAATGATCTATCAGTTCCACTGTATAGGGTCTGGCTGAGCTGGAGTTCATTTTCTGCACAGCGGCCCTCAGTGCTGTGCTTTGCACTGGTACCTAGAAAGGTGTTGAGAACACAGCAGTGCTTCGGCTACCGCTGAGCAGTGCTGGCACAGCATCGGTGCTGTCTCTCAACATTCCCTTTCCCCATCAGCAGGCTGGGGGTGGGCAAGATCCTGGGAGGGGACACAGCCTGGAGAGCTGACCCAAACTGACCACAGGGATGTTCCATACCATATGATACCTGCTCACGTATAAAAACTAAGACAAAGTAGGAGCCGGGGCAGGGTCCATTTGTTATTATGATGTTTGTCTTCTGGAGCAACTGCTACATGTGCTGAAGCCCTGCTTTTTGGGAAATAGGTGGACATTGCTTGCTGATGGAAAGTAGAGAATAAATCTTCTGTTCTGCTTTGCTTCCATGCGTGGCTTATGCTTTATTAAGCTGCCTTTACTTTGACCCATGAGGTTTTTCCTCCCCCACCATCACCCCATCCTGCTGAGGAGGGGAGTGGAAGTGGTTTGGTGGGCACCTGGTGTCCAGCTAATCCATGCAATTCACCATCTCTGAAAACCTCTCCCTTATGCTGAATAGATCATGTTTTACAGCACAGATTCAAAGACAAATTTAGTTATTTCTCAAATATTAAACTTCTCTCAGCACCAGAGAAATAACAGCTAAACTTCCCGGGAAAAAAGGATACAACAACAGGAAAGAGCACTGTAGGATTCAAACAGGTGGGTAGCGATATCCAGTCTCTTCGAATCAACAGACTGCTGGTTGTTGACCAAGGCTAACTTGTGCAAGTGTGGAATAACAACTGGAAAAGTAAATACAGAAATAAGTATTTGAAACTGCTTTCCCCAGATTTGTTTAGCATTAAGCAGGTGCTATGTGGCAACTGTAGGCACCTGAAACTTCACACATCAGCATGGAGTAAGAACTGCAAACAATCGCTTTTGATGGGATTGCCCTTGAACATTTAATGGATTGACTCGAACTTGAAGTAAAAATTTGTGGTAGCACCACCTAAAATAAAGAGATACCTTTGAGTATCTTTTTATTATTACCTTTGAAATAGTAACTATTTACAGAAAAAAAGGAAAACCCCATCAATATAACCAGCATACCTATTAGCTTTTGGACAGAGAGAGGAAGACTTCATCTTCCCATAGATGCAACTTACATTCGTCTCTAAATCTGGGCTCAGCATTAGGTCCAACTCTTCCAAATGTTTTTATGATTTCTGTATGTAAAGAATGTTGGTCTTGATACTGAGGGTCCTCCAGGAAAGATGCCAGCTGCATTTTTACTCTCTCCAGAAGCTTAAATATTCCCAGAGAAACAGAAAACATAAAAGAATGAAGATGCTAGAAATTGTTATGATCAGTTCAGAGTATGTTTATAATCTTCCCTATTTCAGATGACAGATCTTGGACTTTCTTCTAATTTACAGATTTTTTTCCAACAGGATGTTCCAAGCTCATAAATGCACCTCTATGTTTTAAAGACTGTTACCAGGGTTTTAATCTGATCTATCTTTTAACAACAGACAGATGCTTCCACATAGCTGATCTTTCCTCCTGAGGTTTCCTTGAGTCTGATACTCCCTTTTTTACCTGCTATTACAGTTTCCCTCTTACTACTAATAACTACAGAGTTTTCCTGTTTAATTACAGCCTAAGTAATGGCGTTTTTTGTAATGTATCTCAAATAATAGGCTGAAAATGTTTTTGCAGAGGACACAGATGCAAAAGTAACCATCAAAAAATCAATGGAATTAAAAAGATTTCTTCAACTAAAGGCTAGAAAACTGAAGATGACATAGGTATTTAATTTGCATTCAAAGTTGAAAAAATAACATTTTATGATACATTTTGGAAGGTGCTATCACCTCTGTACTCTAAGGCCTATTATAATTAGTGCAATGGATACAGTAATTTTTGTGTGGTGGCAAAACAATATTCTTCCCAACTGATTATAGGCATGCATTCCAAGCTACAAAATTCTAACTTTTCCATCTTCCAAGAACGTGTGAGTCATCACTGACTTGACTCACATTACTCACATTTCCTCAAACACATTCTTTTAGAATATGTTGAAATTACGGGAAGAATGCAAGCTCTGCAGAAAGCTGCAAGGACTTACAGAAGAAATTCGATTGCACAGTTGTTATATGAAACAAAATCCAGTTTTCTACTGCTTACAGCAGAATCCTGAGTGTCTTCAGAATTCTTATCTTTTACCATAGTATCATCACTTAAAAAACAAGAAGGAATTGCATCTCTACATTATCTTCAAGGAATACTTTGGTAATGTCATTATGTCTTTCAGTGCCATCTCAGACACCAAGGGCTAAACCAGCAGATATGACTGGAACAAGACGAGTCCTGTGCTCTTCTAAAGTATTTGGGAGCCAAGCAGCATATCCTAAAGCGTCTAAAATAGTACAATATACTTATGCAAATGTTTTTGGTCACCATTTTAAAATAGAACTATTTTATTTGGAAATAACTGAGTTAGATTTCACAACTGTACTGGAGAAGGCTTTAAAAAACATTTTGAGCATGGGATTTCCCATCTTCTAGCACAGGCCTCCCCTCTACTTATCTGTGTCTGTTTGTTTATGTTTGTTTGAGATTTAGAAAGAAATGCTTTTGTTAGTTAGGAGGGTTGGTTTGTCTAAAAAAAAAAA
>VXAD01006406.1:1659228-1722308 GCA_013399195.1 Dicrurus megarhynchus | reverse complement strand
AAAAAAAAAAAAAGCCATTGCAAAAAAAAAGCATTTTGGAAGAGAAAATTACAATGAAAGAAAGAAAGAAAGAAAAAAAGAATTTATGACTTGCCCTTTCTTTTACTCTGGATTTATAAAAAAAGTCATCCACTTCTTAGGCTACAAGAACACAGGTGGCAACAGGTGTCTTACCTCTCTCTGAGTAACAGTTTCCATGATGGTCCCAAAAGCAGGGATTGTAGCAATCCTTACTGAACTACAATGGAAGAACAGAGTCTTTAAGATGTATTCAACACCAAGAACAAAATTACTTAAAGCAAAATTAAAAAATTAGTACTTTTAAGTTACATTAGTTTCTAGCAATGACAAAAAAAAAAAAAAGCAGACCAGGAAAGAGACAGGATTAACTCAAGGTCTCAGTCTGAAACTCACAATTCAGGATCACTGGACAAGGTAACAAGGGCCGGAGCAACCCGCTTGTCAACTAATGCTTCACTCATGCCTCGAAGAGCCAGCTGTAAACCAGTCAACATGCAATAAAAAACGCTTTGGTAAACTTGAAGAACTGGGTTAGCTGTGACTGAGGATGGGCAGGCAGACTTTTGGGGTCGTTCTTGGTTTAGTCACCCACACAAGACATTAAAGCCACTAAGACTCTATTCATGCTGTAGCATCTGTTAGTAACAAGTTGTTAGTGAGATTAGCAAAGCATCCCTCCTTAGCTTGAAAGAAATACCACATCAGAATGTCCAGGAAATGAAGTGTCACAGTTGTCTATCAGAAATGAGATGCAGCCAAAACTACTTTGCATTTCATTAATGCAGATGATACTTAATTTTGCAGTAGCAAAGCCGACAGCATTACAGAATAGTAGTAATCCAGCTTTCTGCTAGAAATGATGTAAGCAAATTTGAAAACTGAGAACATGATTAAATATAGAAAACAAAAATTAAATTACATGGATTTAAGTTTTCTATTTAAAGTTTCTTCAGCATTTTTACAGAGTTTAATTCCAGGTGTTGCAGTAAACCTTTTTATTTAGAACTAAGTGATTTAAAGGTTACTTTCCTTTAAAAGTAATTCAATTTTTATTCAGGTAGATTAAGAGACATAACTGATGGTTATTTCTTTCTAAGTATTAAGAGGGATGCTAGGTATATAAGACAGGGAACTTACATTTCAGGGTCACTGGAGAGAGTAATGAGAGCAGGAACAACTCTCTGAGCTACCAAAGTTTCATGTACCCCCTTCACCAACAGCTGAATGGTCGGAGCAGGGGGGTATCACAGGTGATGCACGGAAAGAGCGAGCACAGTATCACGGGAAGAAGAACGGCACAACCAAGAGAGAGAAAGAAAAAACACAAAAAGCAAACCAAAATTAGAAGCTAAGCAAATACTGCTACACTAGAGCTTCATAAATGCAAAGGAGTGAAGAAAGCTAAAGTGGTCTGGCAATCAGCACAAACATGACAAATTCAACAGTACAATGTTTTCTCTATTTTCAGATATTTTAAAACTTGAACTCGAACCTTTAGCAAGTAATTGCATGTTTTATTTCAGATACTAATGTAATTAGGTATTATAATTATAAATAAAGTTATGTATAATTAAGTACTAAAGTGATGTCAATTTGAATTTGACAATTTCATGTAAATGCTGTTCCTAACTCAATACAACAGCATTTATCATAGGCTGCTGTCACATGCAACACAGAAGTCTTGACTAGGTCAAATGTGTGTAGATTTCCCCATAGTGAGTGCTACCTTTCACACCTTTTACAACAAGACAAACAGCACCTTCCCGGATGCCAAAAAGCCTTCCTGAAAGTCATTCAGGGCTACTTGATATTTAACCACCATCCAAGCAGTATGCGTGCTGTTCTATGCAGGTAGAAAATGGAGAATCCTTAAATTATCCATGAAGTGTATTTCCTCAAGTCTTTTTGCAAACTAAGGAAGAGATACATTTGTTGCAGTGCATCCCAAATGTTAAAAGCTTGAAGTCACAGTAAAATTCATTATCCCCGAACACAAAGTTGTTTGAATCCAGATGTTCCCAAGTGATTTTTTTACATCACCTATGTAGCTATACACAAGCATTTGCTGCATATGTTGCAGATGCCCTTTATTCCTATGCTTTATTCCTATGAAAACCTAATAATTTTCAAAAACGTCAAGTTGCAATTTTTTTTCATATTTAACAAAATGGTGGGTTTTGTCTTCATTAATAAAAAGAGGAAAGATTAGATATTTACATTTTGTGTCTCATGTAAGGAAGTCTGCATGTATTTGCTGGTTTTAGGAGATAAATATAAAAAGCTTATCAGTAACTTTACGTGAGAAATATGAAATGTCTTTTTAATATTTAGCTATAATCTAATTACTCATATTGCATAATGAACACAAAATAAATTCTAAGCTTTTCCCCTGGGAAAAGTGGTACCTGTCAGTATATCAGTACCAAAACCAGGCAGTATTTATATCCTCTCACTAAAGGAGATTTTACATTCTGCTATTTGTTAGAGCATTCCTGCTTTACCAACTCTGAATTAAAACCAAATTAAGTTGTGAAAGACTGGAAGGAACTTGACTTTCCAGAAGCTTCCATATAAAGCAGTCATCCTTATTAAGCAACATTTGTGTGTGCAAGTATGTGAATGCATGCATGAGTGCACACAGACACGGAACAGAGTGTGGCCTCACAGACAATAACTGGAGAAGGAAGAACGGGGAGAAGCAGTGTGAAAACATAAGACACCTTTGCTGCAAAGCAGCTGGAGGAGCAAAGTTGCAACATCCTATACTTGTTATTCAGAAAGCATTAGGATGTCAGTTCAACTACAACATTTTAACATTAATACATTTCACAGTTATTTACATTGGCAACAACTCCAAGTGCCAATCTGTTGAGTTCATGGGCTACTCTTCAAACAGCTGTTAAGGACATAGCTCACCGTTTGCTTATGAGGGTTTTACTCTTATATACAGCTTTACTAATTTTCACATTTATTAAAATAGAGAGTGCTTATAATTTTCAATCTTGGACAAACAGGGACTTGAGTTTTCTTTACCAACCTTCATTTTGAGAAAAGCCTAGCAGTTATACAGTGCCTTGAAAAAAAACCCAAACACTTGGGATTTGTATAATTAGCAAATAATTTAGAATGATCTCAGCTTCATTCCTTTCTGGTCTGCCACATTTCTAAGTATGGTAAAGCATGATAAACAGATGCGTTCCATCATACAGAAAGTAAAACATGCTTTATAATACAAGTGTCATTCTGAAGATGTGTGCCTAGCCCTGAACCCAAACAGACCAGGAAAGCTTATGTATAACTCAACTACGTGCTTCACGTTCAAACCAGAGCAATCAAATCTGTTTGTATCAACATTCAAATGGGAAACTACTGACTAAAAACATTAATACAGAAGCAACAGGAACAGCTGGATGGGTAAAGCCATGTAGCAGCATGTAAGGTTAGAGTGAGACAGACAATGTAAATTTTTACCTTGTTTTGATTCCTCTAGATCATTACTTACGCATACTAGAGCTTAAAGATGGTAGCACAAAGCTTCCTGCCCCAAAGGAGTGAAGGAGTGGAAAGGCCCCACATCACTTCTGTGTCCTTCCAACCCTTAACAGACTGTAAAGGTTTGGTAAAGCAGTTGGGCCTGCACTCTCCGTGCTGCTCAGAATCTTAACTGTTCTCATATAGCTGTCCTCCAGGTCACATACTCTTCATCTTATTATCTAATCATAAATGGGCTTTGCCATTCAGCAGCCTCTGAGGTTACAGAAATTCCATGAGTGATGGAATCTTCCAGTAGTGAAACCAACTATTTCCACCTCTTTGCATAGGTGACTTCCCAAATTTACATAATGCCATGTATAAATATGCTATGGCTATCCAGGAAATGGCAATATGCTACTATTTTCAAGTAAGAAAAGCATCTAAAAGAAAGCTGCCTAGGCTTTAGTAAAAATTGAAGTATGCCATGAAACAAGGTATGAAATAGCATGCAGAGACTGCCTAAAAATAATCAACATGCAGCTGAATTTGAAAAGAAGCTGCAACCAAGACAACAGCCTGTTGTAACTGAGGTCTTTCACATGTTTGGCTCATGTTTATTAGGGAAAAAAAAGCTTATTATTACAAATATGATATAAAAATTGCTTTTGTGAGATGGAAACTATGCAAATACATTGTAAGGGTGTCCAAAAATTGCCATCTCCTTTTATAAAAGGAGGGGCAAAAATAAAATCCCCAGAAAAAAAGAACGTTGTTGGCTGTTTTCAACTGAAGTCTAAGGATGGAGCTTGTTGTGGTCGTTTACTGCTCTCTCTGATCTGACTTGCAGAGGGTCACTAAAGAAAGTTAATGGATATGTTAAGTGCTCTTTTTTTCTGAGGCAGACTTGAGATTCATTTTTGCAAATGGATACAAGATGTCAGGTTTAGCTAGAGGTCCCCTGCAAAGCTACCCAAACGAATCAAATGTGGAAGAAATGCACAAAAAAGAGAAGGAAAAAGTAATGGTGATTAGAAATATGTGGTTCTAACATGCAGAGGACAAAAAGTTCTCTTTGTTCAGCCAATGGAATATGTCCTGGAGTTTTTGCATATGCCTTTTAAAATGAACATGTGACAAAACAAAGGCATGATGTGAAAATAAAAGCGAACTTATTAGGTATACATTTAAGTCTTTATTCTGACCAAAATTTATAGATCTTAAGGGAAAGATGAAGCTGTCATTATGAGGTAAGTAAAGTAACTGTAAATTCTTTTAAATTCTTTCAATTTTTACAAAAAATACAAAATTGGTTACATGTGTGTCTTCACCACCATATCTGGTACAAAGAAAACTAGTTTGAGTTACAATGCAAGTGCATTGTATGAGCATACATAAGACCTACTGCAAATGCTAAGTCGTATATTAGACTACTGATGATGTGTTGAATAGCAAAAGCAGAAGTTAAAACTCAGAGATGCTTAACTACAGTCCTATAGAAAGATGTGCTGTTGAACAGAGAACAGATACAGAAACAACTGAACTACAACCTCCTGCACCATCACACAGTACACAGCTTATTTAAGTTCTTTGTAATTATTAAGAATGTAGCAACATTGTCTGATTGATCCCTGTTTTAAAAAATAAATTCTAGTCTTAAAAAAGTGAAAAAAAGTTTGGATAACACTTACCTCAAACATTCTAGCAGCTGTACATCGAACAAGAGCAGAAGTATGAACAACTCCATACCATAAAACAGTTAATAGCAGCTCATGATAAGCTGGGTTTGCACTAGAAGAAAACAGTTGGGTAATTGATCAAACAAAAATATTCCCAAGCCCTAGATATGTTCTTTACCTAAAAAATGCAGCCTTAAGAATTCATTGTTCAACAAATCTAGAACTCCAGCGTTTATCCGTTCTGAAGGATACAAAATACTTATCTCATTCTGAAGGACTCGCAATATGTTGCAGTCTACAAAATATGCTGCATTTTAAAGTTAATTAAAAAAACCCCAAGCCCAACTTTAAGAACATAATTTTCAATGAATTATTATATTGAATACAAATACATATCTAAAACAAATGAAAATAGTATGGTAAATACAAAATTAATTTCCATTCTCAATGAGTTACTTTTGCGGAAATTTTTTATTTGGGTTTTGGTGTTCCCATTTTACACTTCAGGTTTGTTTTTTTTTAACTGCTACATTTTTAACCTAGAAATTACATTTACACCAGGGAAAAAAAGCAAGTACACCCTTTATTCACCCAAAGCATCACAGTTATTTAAAATTACAATCAGATTAACAGCTTTTAATAAAAGCTTCTAATATATTTAGATGTAGTCAAGCCCAAGGTATATTCTTTACCCTAGTTCCACAAAGGAAGCTTTCAGGCTATCCAGAGGAGCGTGGGACAGTGAAAGCATGGTCATTACATCTTCTAGGAATCCAACTAACAGCTTGCGGTCTTCTTCCTGAAAGAAGGGAAGAAGGGAGTACAGTGATGAATGTGCTGGAAGGATTGCAGAGGTTTTGATGACAAACAACAGCTACAGACGTGACACACTATGAAAAAGAACCAACGAGATTGAGCATTTAACAATTTTCTTAGGAACTTCAAAAATGTGGTTGAATAACAAGAGCTTTCAAAGCAAACACGCAAAGAGATTGTGTTCCATCAACTAAGCACATACTCGTGCATAAATTGTTTTGCTAAAGAAACTTTTAAGAACAGTACTTAAGCACATTTATAACTCCTGGAAGTTTATAATTGGTCACAATCCACTAAAAATTTGTAGGATTATGAAGAAATTCTTTTTTTCCTGTAAGGTAAGTATATACTAGACCTTGACTGCTTGTTGCTGGAGGATTAGGTAATATTTATAGTGTGTTTGTTTCAGTACTAGGTAACACTAAAATTTTGAGACTCCAACTAGGCCCCAAAAGGCAATTTACCTGTTTCAGTAAATTTTGCACAATGATGTTTGCAAAGTTCACAGTTAAATGGCTGAGAACCCATTTCAGGAATAACACGAATAGAGTTTTGACAGAGGGACATGGTAACAACATGATCTAAATGTGCATCACCACCCAGCTAGAAAACTTTGCTTGTAAACATATTTACAGCTGCCCATTCATCTACCTATCTTCGAAGTACAAGAACAGAAAGTTTTCAAAGAACACAGTAATGTATAGCTATTTTTTAAAAATAAATTTTTCACACCATTATATATTTAACAAAGAAACAGAAACCCAAACCTACCTGAATATAACATGTAAGGACCCCTGTTGCATAGATGGGAACTGTGGCTTTTGTTAGCACTCCATTACCTGCTGTGGAATCTAGTGAAACACAGTGAAGAGTTTAGGTTTTATACATACATATGAGTATAAAATATATATATTATCTATAGCAGACTTACATGTCTGTATTTAAGCATTATATTTAAACACCTTTTTATATATATGTGAAGAATTTATATGCATATATACACAAATTTGCTAAAATACTGTGCAAGGGGGATTTGGATTTGAGATTTTTTTTTTACCTTACATACAATCTACAACTTCAGAGTGTTCCGTTCAGATTAAGACTAGATTTTTCAACATTTCACAAAGATAAGAAATTTGAGAACTGCAGCCTGAAAATGTTATTTGAACAAGAGAGTGAAAGTTTTTTTCCTGTTGCAGTTAAGATCAATTAGTTTGAGTAAAAAGCTACTTACCTATGTTTTCCTCTGACAGTCTTAAGATTTCCTGGAACTGTGGTTTTACCTATGCAAAGGATGATGAATCCCATGTAAGAAAACTTGCCACCAGTGACAATTAACTTAGAAAAATAAAAGAATTGCAAAACAAAGCAAGATAAAATTAAAAAAAAAACCCAAAAACCTAAACCAAAACAGCAACAATCCCCTCTCTGGAGGCAGCACACACCGCTAACAGAGTTTTATAAATTTATCTTTAGGTAATCCTCTCATGTTTGACAATTTCCCTTGAAAGTATTTTTAAATTATATTCAGAAGTTATTTTATTGAGAAATATTACATAATTCCTTGATAAAAATGTTTAGATATCACCTACAGAAAATATTTCAGGCTGGGAAGGCATCAATTTTAAATGTTTTGATCAAGTAAGGCTGGAGTACTTATGCACACCACAAAGAGTGAATGGTATGCTGCTGTGAAGAAAGAAAGTTGTTAAATAACCAGAAATAGGATGATCTCTCCTACTCTCTCTGTCATCCACAAAGGAAATATGAAGAATATAGTTAAAAAAAAAAAAAAAGGTCCCTGGTTGGGCAAGATGAGAAGGCCATTCCAAAATGACCAAAACCAGAAAAGGACACAAATAGAGGTCTAAAAATAGCAGGTTTAAATGTACTTATAGAAAAGCATCAGTGTGACATGAAAATACAAATGGTCACAAAGTGTGGGTGTTCTGACATACCGTAAATATAGAGAATATGTGTTATCAAGGTACTATTTATGTAGAATATTTGAGGTAATATCTTACCTTAGTGTTTGTAAAAATTTTCCCAAATGTCCTACAAAGTCTCCAGAAAAATCTAGAGAACTCATGGACACAGGCAGTTGATGCTACATTGATCTTGCCAACTATTTCTATAAGCTGTGGTAGCCTAAAAATCAGGAAACAAAAGGATAGTAAATACTACTCTGATTTTTTGCTTTTGTCCATTTACATTTGTATAGATTTACTGCTTATATTAATAAATACATGCACACAGAGCACTACCGGTTCTAATAAAATTGACTACATGGTCTGTACAATTCCTGACCCATGAAGAAAGCAAGAGTTTAAGTGCCAGAAAAGTCTGACCCATATTTTCAAACATCTGTTGCTATCATGAGATAATCAGAATACAAAAATCTTTACTTCACAAGAGAACTATACCAATGCAAAAATAAACAAGTTTTCAGAGCAAATAGTTACCTACATGTTCTGCTAGACTTGATATTTTCTGAATAAAATCAAAGTAAATTCAGCATGAAAATAAAAATGCCTAAAATAAATTCGAAGTTTCGTTTTTAGTAATTTTCAAATGCAATCATTCTTAGCACTGTTATATTCAGTAATTGTTAAACACGACCATGCTTAAGAACTATTAACTTTGACACATTTTAAAATTAGGTATCCTAAGACACAAATTAACTCACAGCTGATTCACTACCCATAACAGAGTCTCCCAGCCTGTGGTGCCCTCATGTTCTAGCTGATGGTCGTACAGTTGCAACAACGCCGCCAATTGTTCGCGGCTTCCAATGATGACGGCGACGTCCTGAAGAGGCGACACAGGCCGGGGAAACCTAGTGACTGTAACAGCACAGAACAAGCAACCATGAACGAAAGAAGATGAAAATACCATGGAGGTGATGTCAGAAACAACAGCTAAGAAGCTGTGAAACTCATTAAGTGCCTTCCCTATACGGTTATCAATTTGCTTTTTAAAAATCAGTGAGTTAAAATCATCTCTGAAGAGATTATGTAACCCTCAGGTAAAAAGAGAAAATACCGATAGAGGGAGGTTATGTTGTTATTATTGCCAGCACAGCTTGACCAAGGTCAAACTCTGCCTGACCAACCTCGTGGCCCTCTGTGATGGAGAGACTACATCTGTGGGCAGGGAAGAGCTACAGATGTCACCTATCTGGACTGCTGTAAGGCCTTTGACAGCCTCCCAAAACATCCTCTCTAAACTGGAGAAATATGAATTTGATGGATGGGCTTTTCAGTGAATGAGGAATTGACTGGATGGTCACACCTGGAGGATAGTGGTCAATGCCTTAATGTCCAAATGGATATCAGTGACAAGCTGTGTCTCTCAGGGGTCCATACTGGGACCAGTAGTGTTCACTATCTTCACTAATGACACAGACAAAGGGATTGAGTGCACCCTCAGCAGGTTTGCAGATGACACCAAGCTGAGTGGTGCAGCTGACGCGCCTGAGGGACAGGATGCCATCCAGAGGGACCTGGACAAGCTTGAGAAATGGGCCCGTGGTAACCTCATGAGGCTCAACAAGGCCAAGTACAAAGTGCTGCACACCTGGGTCAGGGCAACACCCTGCACCAATACAGGCTGAGGGTTATGAAGGGATTGAGAGCAGACTTGGAGGTGCTGGTGAGTGACAAAACTGGACATGACCCAGCAATATTTGCTTGCAGACCAGAAAACCGACACTATCCTGGGCTGCATCCAAAGCAGCATGGCCAGCAGGATGAGGAAGGTGATTCTGCCCCTCTGCTTCTCTCTCATGAGACCCCACCAGGAGTGCTGCATCCAGCTCTGGGGCCCCCAGTACAGAAAAGACATGGACCTGTTGAAGTGAGTCCCAAGGAGGGGTGCAAAAATGTGAACAAAAAGATAGAGCACCTTTCCTATGAGGAAAGGCTGAAAGAGCTGTGCTTGTTCAGCCTGGAGAAGACTAGCCTGAAACCTGAAATTTTTGAATGCCTTATTTAAGTAGCAGCCACTCAGTGAAAAAGTGCTCATCTTCAAATTACTCAAGTCAGCTAGAGGAGCCTTACCATGGCATGTTTAACATTTTCAAAGGAGTATCAGACAGTAATGTACCACTAGCTACTTTCCAAATTCTCCTTTCAGTTGTTAGCTTTTGTTTGCATCTTTACACACAGCACTATTATCAGCACGTGGCAGGTGTTACCAATAACACCTTTAAAAAGTATTTGCAACAGTAGAAAACACTCTACAGACTAGGACTGCTGATCTAAGGACAACTTCACTGTGAGGCCATTCAGTCATAGAATGGTTTGAGTTGGAAGGCACCTTCAAGATCATGTAGTTCCAACCCTACTACCATGGGCAGGGACACCTTCCACTAGACCAGGTTGCTCAAAGTTCCACCCAACCTGGCCTTGAATACTGCCAGAGATGAGATGGTCCTCTAAGACATTATACAGATAGATAACAGATGGTGACGCTGCTGCATTATGTTGTGTTTTTCCCACTTCATAAATTTGTAAGAATTAACTGAAACTGAGGCCAGCCTTCCTGAGCTATTATTGGCTAATAATGGAAATCAGTTATTCAGAAACCTTTAGGAAGTACAATTAAAAATTGCTTTGCTTACTAAAAGCTTCGTATAAGAAGTAGAGAAAACAGATGAAATTTTTCTCTTTTTTTGGTGATAATCAGGTACCTCAAGCATAGCATGGGGTGGAAAAAAGAAGCGTTACTTAAAAATTTGCTAAGGCAGACCAATATGAAAAAAATCCATGTACGAGAAATTAATCATTTACCTTCTATCTGTGGTATTTCTCCCTGAAGTTTAGCTTTGCTTGTAAAAGGTGCGTTCTGTAGCACCAGTGCAAACAGTGACGGAATCAACGACTGCAGGGCAGACAGATACATGTGGAGCTTATGTTCATCCAAGCCATGTTCTCCTTCCTGAAACAAATAGGACATTTACTTGAAAGTTTTCCGTTTGGATGATCTGTTCCTTAGGTATGTATTCCCTGGCAAGACATCAACATATCCGTGATGAGCTTCTACACAGACACACTAATTATAAAGCCATTTAGCCTAACCATAAGCATATTTTGTCACCCTTAAGTCACCTCTATTCAAAACATTCAGGCAATACAGCCTTTGGCATTCAGCAGTTCATGCTGAGGACCTGACTGATATTTTGAAAGAATATTTTTCGGCACATTTTGGAAATGTGGATCCTTTGCTTCAGAGACCAAGGCACCTAAAATGAATAAACTAGTCACCTGTACTCTGAAAGCAAGCATCTTCTCTCAGTGTGTTAGATAGTTATGAGGTACCCAATTTTTCCAGAACTTTTGAGATATCTATCAAATGAAATGTGCAAACTGGATCATAATTGGAAATTACCTACCTTAACCATTCAAATATACTTTTATTGCTTATTTAATAAAAACTGCAGTTTACTAAAATCTACACAAATTAAACATGGGGCAAATGCTATTAGGCTATAAAACAAAACATTATTAAAGAAGAGTATGTTTTGTTTGGGGGGGTTTTGGGGTTATTTCTTGGTTTTTTTTCCTTCTTCCAAAGTACAAGTATAGAATACAAAGAAAATTCTCCCGTGTAGAAATAGCTGAGGACATACCCTGAGCAATTTTTCAATTTTATTAAGCAGTGTAGGTATAAGATGGAACTGTAGATTTCCCAGTTCTGTTGTCCAGGCAGCGTAAGCAGGTAAAAATACCTGATGTGTTGCACTAACCACACGTTCTGAAGGGTCTCCTAAAGCTGAAAGCAGCAGCTCAAAACCCTGGTAAAAGACATTAAAGAATGCAATTATTTCTCAAAAATATATATACACGTTTTACCACTCTGCCCTCAAAAACTCAAAGAGAAAAGTTCTTTATTTTCACTTATCTGAAACATTATTGGGCAGAATTAAGCTGACCTACAGGTAGGCTTTCTTGTAGCAAATGAATCTGTGTTAGCAAGTGATGATATCAAACTGGCTAATAATATCAGGTGGGCAGTGAAGTGGTATGTTCTTAAAGGCAAATGATGAACTATTAGAGCAGCTTCTGTATAAGGCTTACATCTGAAATTCTAATGCTACTTGTAGTTTTTCTGTTTTGTCTTGGTGATACAGTAAAATCAATATTCATATAAATAATCAAAATTTTAAAAAGTATCTGGAAAGACTTAATAAAATGCAGAAATTTATACAACCCCCTATTATTATACAACCCCCTGTTCCTGAAGTATCTCTAGAAAGCATTTTATCCATACAGAACCCAAACCAAATATTACCTGTTGATATTTATCTGGATCATCAATATAGCCCATAATGATGCCAAGGCTTTTGATCACAGCTTCTCGTACCAGATCTGCCTTATCTTCCATTAGCATTTGTTGCAGCATGGAAAGTACTAATGAACTACGAATTTCTTTCTGTTTGTAAACAAAAGAAACACATTTGTTGAATCCAATGAAATAAGAAATGTGGGTTTGTATCAACTATTACAAATAGTTTGCACTTCTATTAGCGCTCACAAACAAAATCTCTTCCTCCAACCATAGATTCCTTTATGAATATTACATGTTCAGTTTTCACAACAGAAGATGAATGAATATAAAATGTCAATAGCTTCATTAGAGAGACTTTTGTCCTACTAAGCACAGAACTAAGGTCCTTTAATTCACATGGAACCAAAAATAACTAACAGTGATAAAACTAACATAGACCTGTACTCAAAACTAAGTAATCACTGCATTGCTAAATTGGAGAAGTGGGGGGTTTAATTTAGGTTCCCTCCCCCACCCCTTTCTCTGAAGCTTCAAATTCTAGTTTACCACTGACATAATTTTCGCTGCTTCTTCCAACTGGCAGCACTCTTGAGGTAACATTCCACAGTGTCTAAAGAATGCTACAGTTGAGTGCCAATTCTTTTTTCATAGATTGTTTCCTTAACTGGTCCTAATCTCTTCTTTACGTCATTTTTACTGAAATGAGTATTCATATTGTTTTTAGAAACATTTTATAGCTAGATTAACCTGTACTTCATTATAAACTATCTCCTTCTTAAAGTGACTTAGTGAATCTCACGTGCGATACAAAGTAGCAAAGTGACTGTCTATGCATAACATACACACTTGGTAATGTTTAAAATTATGAAGGATGCTTACATTATGCATCAAATTTTTACCTTGCTTTCACTAGCAGGTGTTCAGAGTCTATTAATACTTACTGGAAGGTAAGGTGCTAGAGCTCCACAGGATTCTGCTACCAGTAGCCGTCGCTCTGGGTATTTGTGGTTGATCTG
Source organism: Dicrurus megarhynchus (assembly GCA_013399195.1). Taxonomy (NCBI): domain Eukaryota; kingdom Metazoa; phylum Chordata; class Aves; order Passeriformes; family Dicruridae; genus Dicrurus; species Dicrurus megarhynchus. The sequence goes on along the minus strand of VXAD01006406.1, from coordinate 1,709,017 downwards.
GTAAAGAGAAACAGATGGACTATTTACTCTGCAGTAACCAGCATTCAAAATGTGGTTGGAATGAACTGCAACGGAGGGATGTGTCTGCACCTCTTCAATAAACACTGACTGAGCTCACAGAAGTTGCACCTGCGTACTAAGCAGCCTCAAATACTTGCACTGAGGCATAAAGGTGAGGCAGTTGTCCTATAAGACAGAGCTTATAGTAAGGGAGGAGTCAGAGAAGCACATATGCATATGAGAAGCATGCATGTTTATGCAATGAAAAGGAAAGCATATTATGGGCTGCTGTACTCTATAAAGAATTTGCATAACTCCTGAACTGGCATGAAATGAAATACTTTGTCTTATGAAGTCCTCCAGGAGCACTGTTCCTCCAAGAGCTACACAAGTGCCCTCTAGTGCTCTGAGCCAACCAGTGTAGCAGAGCTGCTCTGGTCTTGGTGAGCAATCAGAGTCAAAAAAAGACACCTGTACAAAGCCAAACTCATTTGCATGCTACTAAAGTTCTGCTCTCAAGTCCAGCATAAATATGTCACAACTCTAAAAACAATTCACATTGCCAAGAACCTCTTGATCCCGTGCTATTTTCCCTTTCTACTCAAAAGCTGCTTGAAAATTCTGCCTTACATATTTAATACTGAGACTTTGGAATCAAGTTTGCATTTTGCTGGAGTCAGATCTAGTGGCCTGTGTAATGGCTGTACAATGAGACAAGCAATATATTTCAACATACTTTGTGAATAAAAAATTTTATGGTAAAATGCTGAGAGTGAAATGTGAATTTTTTGCTGCTGTCAGATAAAATAGGATATGCAGCATATGGTGCAACTGTTTCTTTCTTTCTTGCTATGCAGTGTATAACCTTGGTGAGGCAGCCATCTCACCATGAAAAAAGACCAAAGTTCTCATTGCCGCCTTTGTCTCTGTCTTGAAAGACTTGCCTTCAGCAGTCTGAAGTCCCTAAAATCCATGCCAAATTCTGGCACAATAAGGACCTTTGGCAGAAAACTAGCAGGCCAGGAAACATTTGAAGAATTTGGACATACACTAGTCTGTGGGCCTGATGGGGATGTACTCATGAGTGCTCAGGGATCTGCCTGATGTCATTCCAAGAACACTCTTGACAATTAACAAAATGTGGCAATGGGGGAAGTTCCTGAGGACTGGAAGAAAGCAAATGTCACTGCTACCCTCAAGAAGGGCAAGACAGAGAACTCAGTGAAACACAGGCCAGTCTGCCTCACACCAGCTCCTGGGAAGGTGTTGCAGCAATCAGTCTTACAAAACATTTCCAAACATCCGAAGGAGAAGGTGGTGGCTGGAAATAGCCAGCATGTATTTATATAGAAAAAAATGACACACAACCAACCTGACAACTTTCTGAGATGGCTTTCTCAGCACACTCAACAACGATGCCTGATTCTAGCTCTTCTGGTATGAAATTACAGAGAACTCTCTCAAGAATGAAGTGTGAAAAAGATAATTTCAAAAAGACTTAAATGAACAAATCGTAAGCTTTAGGACTAAACTGAAGTCTCAAGCATGAGAGAATGTTCTTTGAGTGTGTCTATCATTATTTTGCATTCATTCATTCATCAGTAGAGCACCTGCAATAATTTTTGGAAGTATGGAGATTTCATAGATGAAAAATATTATGGACAAGTGAGAGGCTGCTTTAAAACCTACTAGGCTGTGAAGGTGGTGAGGCACTGGAACAAATTGCCCAGGAAGTGTTCAGGGCCAGGTTGGATGGGGCTTGGAGCTAGATTGTCTTTAAGGTCCCTTCCAACCCTAATTTTTTTATTATTCTGTAAAATCTTTGACTTATGTGCCATCTTTTCAAATGCAAATTCCCCATTGGCAACAGAGACACACATCCTCTTCTGGAGCTCTGCCTACCTGAGGGAAACAGCAATGACTAGTTTCAGCTGGTTTAGGTGGTCTGGTATTTCAATATAAATATCACCCTTGATATTGCAAAGACATACTGGAGAAAAAAAGACTCACATTTCTGTCAGGTTTGTGTTCAAAGAAGATGAGTAGCCCTTGGAAACTGAATGTAGCTAAAATGTTTATTACAATTTATTTTCCATATGACTTTAATAAGCAGTATTCTGATTTTGGAAGCCAATAACTGATCACTAGATTTGAGTGACCTTTTTAGCATTCACAGAGCCTTCAACTAAACTGAGATAGTTACCAAATTTTACCTGCAGAAGAGCAGGCAGAGAGTTTATAAAGACTAGACTGATAACTCTGAGCTCCAGAAGGTATCAGTGAAAATGATGAATTTTCTGAGGGCCCAGTCCTTCGCATCTGCAAAGAGATTTTGGTTGGAGACCAAGGGCATGAATCCTTTTAATGATTTACACATCTACTGCGAAAAGTAGAAAATTATGTCTATACTTGAGTTCCTGCCATAAACTTGAAACATGTGACAATAAGATTCAGCTGGTATTTCACTGGAGAAAATAATGACCTGGTTCCAGCACTGCAAACAAAGTCTGGCAAACTGCATGAAATAAGTGCACTATGACATATGACTTTGAAGTCTGATATGCTGTACTGTTACAGCTGGACTAGTTTCTCTTTTGCATCAGCAATTAGCAAGAAGTGGATGAGAAAAATGTGCTCTTACTGAGGTGAGATAGTTTTTTTCAAACACAGTTTAAATTTCATAAGGACTAAGAAAACAAAATGTTGCTTACAAAATTAGGCAAAAATACAGAATTCTTTGTATGGCTCCTTTCAAACAACTACTGTCATGAGCCCACTTAATCAACAGATACATCAGTCATTCACAACAAGCACAAACGCTGCACATAATTCGTACTTCTACTGTCAGAAAGCATTAAGGCTATTAAAGCTTAGACTTTATTGTGAAACACAGATTGCTGTGTTATGCAAGAAACAGTAGAAAACTACCAGACCAGAAAGACTCTGCCATCAAAGCAGGCATTGCCACTCGGTCATGGCTTAGTTATTCATTGTCTTTTCAGGCAATGATGAACTCCATTTCCTTCACTGTGGTAGGAAAATACAACACATTTTCACCTGAACTCATGTTGTTCCGCTTCTATGCTTCAGATGAAACAGTAAAAACATTTCAGTTTGGTTGTTCAGTTATTTCTATTAATTTGGAGTATCTCTGAAAAAGATCACTGTGATTCTACAAGTGACATGTAAACTTCAGGCTCATCTCACAGGTGCCCATCTATGAGAGACTTGTTTATGACTACTTTGGTCTTTGATTTTCTGTTTAAGAATTTAAACTAGCTGAGGTGTGGACACTGCTCCAGGGACTTAATATAACATTAAAAAAAATCAGCAAATAAAATCTTTGAATGAAAATGGATTTCCAACAGGCTGGAAGGTACAGTGAAAATTATGAAGGTAGCGACCTAGCCATAGGTTACATAACATTGATGATGAACATGTGCTTATCTACACTTCCATATAACAAGCTTATTCAGGTACAAGCAGGTAACTAGAATCTCTAGATAGTCTTTAATAAGCTTTCTGCTTCTGAAGTGTGTGCAATGTTAGGTAAAAATATATATGATGAGAAAAAAGAGCATCCCAATATCTTTTTGAAAAATAATTTGAACTGCCATTCAACGAAAACCAAAACCAAAACCTCCCCATCAAATAAATAAAACTCAAATTTATGAACCTATAATTAATTTTGGAGCATAAAGCAAACAATAATCAGTTACCTGCTCCCAACACTGCGGTAAAAGTTCAGCTTCTACACGTGTTGGCCCAACATGTCGGGCAAATGCCACGCACCCAGTCAGTATCATCTGTCTGAAAATATAAATTTAAAGCTTTAATCTGTTTATAAAGTTCTGCAATATATAACATATATTCTTTAAGTTAGGAAAAGCACATGCTGACAGGCAATAGATAGTTCTCTGCAGTCAAGATTTCACACCATTCACACTGACTTACAGACTAAATATTAAATTGAAAGCCACTATTATCCCTGCTCATTGCAGGGTGGGGATTTTATCACATGACCATCAAATGTCCCTTCCAACCCAAACTATTCTATGATTTTTACCTTGTTTTATGTTCAAAATGCCTTCTCCAAAATCTTGCAGATCCTCAACTCCATAAAACAGTCTGAGAATCTCTGATTTGGGTATTTCTGATTCTCTAATGTCTGAGATTGGGAGTCTCTGATTAAATCTCTCATTTAATTCTTAGTACTGAATACTATCATGCAGTAAAAGGGTCTAAATTACCTAATACTATCATACCGTCAGTATTTTACTGAAGTAAATTGATTTTATTTAGAAGCATTTGTGAGATGGAATGAATTTTCTTCAAAACAAGCAGCTTATTTCTTTAATGACATAGTTTTGCAACATTCTAACATGCAAATTACTGTCATCTCTCACAAAATACTGGACTTCACTCCTGTGAGAAATCTTCCAAAGCCCACTAAAAAATGAAAGCAAGTAATCAACCAGTAGTATCTATGATCACCTGTTATTTGTATTCATATGCTTACATTTTCTATCTTTCATTAAAGTTTGCAAGAAATTGTCATTGTTCCATCAATTTCATAGACACGGAGGTATATTTAAAATTTCAGTAAGATTGTACTTAACTGTCATTTGTGATATTTTATTTAATGAGTGTCTATCTTGCTAAGATGTTTTTACTTCTATTTCTCTTGTTGATAGGATTGAAATAATACCAACTTTGAACACAATTCACCAGTTCTATTTACTTTTAGTGCCTACAGGAACTCTTAAATACCCAGTTTCAAATGATAATGTGTGGACATGAGACACAATTTTATCACCTCCTCAGTAAGATTAGGACACTACTCACAGTTTATTATTATTACTCTGTGAAATGTAAGCCAGAATTAATTTGTTACCATTTTAGTGTCATGTCTAAACTCCTAAATATTTTCTGTATCGATAGCGTCCCCTTAAGGTTGAAAGGCAGAGATTCTGCTGGTTATTTTTTAACCCCTTAGAGAACGTACATCATCAAAAAAAGATTCATTTGCTTTCAAGAATATTTTAGTAGAAAGATCCTATCAAAAAGGTTGTTTTTTTTTAATCCCAGCATTCTTTAGGCCAACAATTAGAGCAAACTCTTTTGTTTCGTGTTGTGTGTACTTGGGTTTTTTACCTCTCTACCACATTCAGAGAACGAGGCCTTTGATCAAGGTAAAAAGTAGGGAGAAAACAAAAATGGTTAGATAAGACTCAGGAAATCAACAGCTGATAGCAATATGGAAACGAAGGCCTGTGGTAATTCTGAGTTCTACTGCAAACAAAATGGGCATTTGAGTTACTATCTTTGGTTCTACACACTGCACCTAATCACAGAACTGAGCAACAGAATATACATTTTTAAGATATTAGAAAATAGCAGAACACAGTAATCACTTGAAATTTTCTGCATTAGAAATGGGATAAAACAAAGTATTTTTTCTTAAATCAAACCTTTTAAAAAAAGTTCCATGAAATCTCAAAATTAAGTCAGATTTCATTTTGCCCTGCCTACGGAGATGGGAATTTGAATATATTTCAAAAATATTTGAAAATAAGGTTTTAAATATTTTACTGTAACCATTTTAACAGTATATGATAACAGCATTTCAGGGAAAGGAAAGTTGTAACGATCTCTGTAACAGGTGACTGAAGCAAAGTTTTAATCTTGTCCTATTAGAGCCAAACATTAATCTCACTTCTTCATGGCTCCTAGCCTCCAAAACTAAAATAATTGTACAAAAAGGAGGTTATGTGAACACATTTTTGTTCCTTTGCAAAAGAGAATTTGATAGGCATTTTTAAAAGTTGAATGGGACACTAATGAGCAAAGCCTTGAGTAGAAAAGTGGCCTTGTTAAATATAATGTCAGTGTACAAGACTACAGCAATATGCCAAGCACCAAAAAGCATCTCCCATGGGCAAGAGGTATAATCCAGGCTTTCTGCATAATTAACATATTTCAGATATTTGACCTTGTAAAATAAAATAGTTCTTTTAATGGGTTAATTCTTAGAAATGCAATGTCACATTTCAGTCTCTTGCATTTAGCAAATTAAAAATGTCAACTAATCAGCTGCTACATCAGGGTTTAATGTAGTAGGCCTGTACAGTATAGCAGAAGGTAAACAAATAAGAGAATTAACATCGTCGTTCTGGTGACTAAATCTGAATGTCTTCGCTTACTTCATATTGCACGAGACTGCTAAAACATTACTTAAATGTATTTAGATAAAAACAAAGCACGCATAATACTCTTCCATACAAATCTATAAATATACCCCCCTGAAATTCTGAATACGTATTTTCTATTTAATTATTAAATAGCTTATTAAATCTATATTAGGATAAATTTATAATAATCTAAATATACTTATTATACATACTAATATTATTTAAGTATTCAGAATCTCTTTAATGGAATCTTAACTGGTTTTCCATCAGGTTATGGCACCTTTAAAATCAATTATTATTTCTATGTGTGCAAATGTATATTATGTATATGCATGTTTTGTCCTGGAGTTTATGGCATTTTTCTGGAGTTTTAGGACATTGTCCTGGAGCTTATGGCAGACTATTTTTCCCAAATTTCTGATGAAAACATATAAATCTCTAATTCACAACAAAAAAATGAACAAATTCAAGGAAAAAAAGCTTTTTTTTCTTTCTTAACTGCTGGAAAAGACCTAATGCATCGAAAGGGGTCTACGAGAAGTCTACTTGATAGGCCACCAACCCTATAAGAAATTAACCACAAGAGACTCCAAGTGAGATGATTTCCTTCCACTTCAACCACAAATTAATTTAGCTTCTCAATCCACATGGGACATTCAAAACATTTCAGAAGCAGATTTCTAATGACTCTGAAGTAGAACCAGGATTGCATCTTTTTGTAATTTCAATCTGCATGGTGCCACTATGCTACAAGTTGCTTTTGTTTATTTAAGCTTTTTTTTTTTGTCTCCAAAGCCATGGCTTTCAATTATACATAATCTCTAAATTTTACCATGGGAACGGTTTAAAAAGATGCCTGAACACTTCAGTTTTGGAGAATCTCCAAAAGAAATGCTTTTCACCTATTTCATAAAGCCTATTTTGTCTAAAGACAGCCTAGAGCAACAATAGATACAGATGCTTTACAAAACATCTCTAATGAAAATAACAGAAGAGCTACAGATCAAGCATGAAAAATCTTTCCACAGTTAGAGAAGGAAACATACCAGCTTGGGTACTGTCTTTCAACCTTAAGGATATTCTCATCAAGATCAGTACAAAGTCAGATTTCCTGAGCATTAGGGAAGAATTAAATTTATAGAACAAAAGGTGTAATTTGTTTCAGTCTTAACCAAAATGAAACAAATTTCTTAACACTTCTCAGATGTAGATCACTGCTGCATTCTTCTGAATTTTTTATTGCTACCATAGTAATGAGCCATAAGTAGAAAGAGCACTATTTTCCCCAAAGAAATGTGGTGGTTATCTTAACAAACATGTAGATCACTAAGACAGGTTTAAAAAAAAGCTGTTCTGATTTAACAAAACAGTTAAAGTTCATCTTTAAACAAAAAAAAGGAACTGAAATGTTACACTGCAGCTTACAAGCACATTCTTACATTTCAGTAACTAGGAAGCACAGGTCATGGAAATGGAAAATCCTGTAGTTGGCATAAATGTGTCACTGCTATATAAGCAAAATACCAGCTTAAACGAAACTTGTTTAATACCACCCAATAATATCCAATTTCTATTAGTTCTGCTGCTTGGACAGAGAAAAAAGTTCCTGCTTGTCCCGCAGCACACAAGCGCAAACACACCTTTGCTCATCGTCTGGTCGTTTGATCAAATTGAACAGTATGTGCAGAAGCTGATCTCTCTCTTTGGGTTCAGGATGGAGGCAGGCTGTACACAGTATGAGTGGGATCAATTCCTAAAAAGTTGTGGGTAGGGGAAAACCAAACAAAGTAAAATCGCTTTGGGCATACATTCATTAACAGCAAAAGAAACTAAGAAGATTAATCTAGTATCACATAACATCAAAACAGTTAGAAAAGATACTTTGGAGTCGTGATGTCTTATTAAGTGACCTGGGGAAAGTGAAGGTCTACAAAAGTTAGAATTATTTTCCTTTCAGGAAAAATCAGGGGAGAACCGGCACATAAAATGAAAAGCTCTGCAAAGATTACAATTAACATATGCAGGTCACCTGTAACCAAAATTAGAGGACAATCATGGTTTCAATTGTTTTCACTACCTACTGAACTGAAGCTCCACAGACATCTATGGAACAAAGCTCCTATGAAAAAAATGCCACGGAGTTAAAGATTAAAATTTCCAATTAAACATGCACACAGATTTGTGCGCAAGTCTGAATAAGCATTGAGGAACATACATTGGTAAAGGTGACTGCAGACAGATTTTGTGTTGACTGAGAATGATCTGATTTTTGTAAAGGTTCTATGATTTTTTTGTTCCATACAGAAGCAATCTCTGAAGCTGAATTTTCTTTTAGGAGCAATTAAAATCCTTTAAGGAACAAATTACGAAGAAAATGCTGTGTAAACCATGGAGAGAAAATACAAGGATCTTTATAGTGCGGGCCTCCTCCTTTCTAAATATGCCTACAAAGCTCATGGTATTCATTCCCAAAAGAAACAAATGTTTCTAAAACATTGTCTGGAAGTCCCTTCCCTTGACCTTGTTGATGTGAGCTTTTACTCCAACTGAACTTGGAAGCCAGACAGTTTCTAGGTGATCTAATATCTTAGGGACAGAAACATCACACTGGGACGTCGGGAAAAAAAGAACAAGAAAAACTTCAGTGTCTGCAAAAACCATGGGCAAGTAATCTGGAGATTACCTCGCACACCTGCTGTGTACTTTGGAGCCATTTTCAACAGAAAGACTTTTTGTGAATTATTAAGTTGTGACAAATAAGCAGGTGACAGTGGGAAACATATCTAATGTTAGTAGGAAAGATTATATAAAACCTGGAAAAAATCTGCAGTGGTTTGGAATGACTTTGCAGGGAGGTGCCAATTTCTTCTTGCAGACATTCAAAGTGACCTAATCATGATGTTCTTGTGGACTTGTGGAAACACCACGGACAACATCCTCACTGCTCATCTCGTATTTCCCTAAACAGCAGGAGCTATGTTTCTATTAAACATAGAACAATACTCCATTTTAGAGCAGTGTCTAAGCTAGTCAACTGCTGACAAGCTTTTTTTTCATTTTACAAGAATTCTACTCAGTGTGTCATTTTCCATCCCCAAAGATGACCAAGACACAACCTAAACTGTATTTAACATTCTGTGGTTCTGGAAGATATTTTGGCAATATTTAACTCAATTATGATACAGATTAGGGAATTTATGACAGAGGAAACAACATAGAAATATCCTACCTATCACTTAAAAAAATCTAAAAGGAGAAAAGGAGAAATAAAAAATAAATTTGAATAATTTGAACATTTCCATTTCTTAATACTTTTAAGAGTACCAGGGGGTTGTTTTTAAATAAGTGTAGCACAACACAAAATAACATCAACTGCAAACGTGCATTAAAGAAACTTTACAAATTAAATTGCATGAAGAACTAAATAACTTTCTTCAGCTGAGAGCTTCTTTCCCTCTAGAATCTGCATGTTAGATTTTATTATTTTTGGATAATTAAGATGTTTGCTCATTTAAAATTCTCGGAAGTCAGGGGGCTTAACCTATTTAACTTTTTTTAGTACTGCACAGAAGAATTTTCTCTCCTGCAAACACTGCTTTAATTCAAAAAGATTTGAAAGAATATTACTAAAATAATATCCATCCCAAACACCACTCTAAATGCAACTACTTGTACATTAAAGTAAAATCTTCTAAATAGGAGATCTGATTGCAATTGGTAGATACAGAAGAAAATTACTACCTTCACCATAAAGAATAAAACTCATTACAAAACTTAAAGCTAAAAAGACACCTGTTACTTTAGTGAAACCTAAATTTCTGATATCTACCCTAAATTCACATTACTCAACTGCTATTGCAAGTATTCTTAAACACCCCTATGAAAAACTTTATAAAGGATATACTCCATGAAATGGGACATTTATGGGGTTTTTGTTTCATCTGTTGAAACCAACACACTGACTTCACTTTCTTAGTATGCTTTAGTACCTACTCAAAAATCTCAACTGCTTACTCAGAACTTCTGCTAGATTTTAAAACAGTGACACGAGCAGGGTTTTTTTAAGCTTCTTATTGAATTTAAAGAAGTTCAAGTTGTCTTTTTTCCGCTGAGTCTGCATGAAAGGAAAACACCTGAGAATATTCAGCTAGAAACTAGTGCCTTGTGTCTGAAACTCTATGGAGTAACCTAACAGCATTGACAGGGGGCAGATACAAGGCTGGTTCTTTACCTTGCAGAAAGCTGGTTATTACAGCTGACGGAATTAGCTGTATTTTCTTGTCCATTGATCACATTCTCTCATGCATACTATGGGAGAAGAGAGTGTTCTCTGCAACGCTGCATCAGTGCTTCTACAGTTCCTTCTATTAAGGGGAGTGGAGAAACAGTGAGAAGTCTTGAACAGTGTTTTCTGTACTCCCTATAGCCCTCATGGACAGCAAGGTAGAACTGGAAGCAAAGGGGACTGTGGGACCAGAACAAAACTGCTCTACAGAGGGACAAGACAGATCAAGTGAAGTCTCCCAAAGACTTCTAAGGGGCAGATTCTTCTCAGGACACTCAGGAGCATTAAGAACAAAAACCAACCTACAGGTAGGTTTGAGCTCATTTCTTTCTGTTGCTAAGGGTCATGCCTTTGATGTAGATTTGTTTTACAATCTCAGATTTTGAAACCAGCAGAGAAGCTATAGAAAGTAGTAATTTTCCAATAAGACATGGTAAGATTAGTATTTGGCTGTTTAAATTCAAGAGGAAAGTTCACAACACGGTTACGGAGACTCCGTATAATTATTAATAATCAAGGAGTGGACTTCCAGTGCTATTTGAAACACTCTGCATTCCTTGGGAAGGAATACCACTTATGCTGACAGTCATAAAGCAAGAACTTAAGTTTCAAAAAAACCCAACAACTCTCCCTCCATTTAATTTGGGATCCTCCCTCAACATCCTGTTCATCCCCAAGTCCTTCTTTTCTCTTTTGCCTCTGAGTTTAGAACATGACTTTTGATAGTTTCTGTTGGCGTTAGTCAACAGGAGTGACTAGTGACTTTCATGACCAGAGCAAGAAGAGTGACTTCCAGAGCTTTGATACTGTTTTCCTGTTAGATTCCAAGCAGACTGACATCATAACATTGTCGGCACTTGCAGCTTGATGCAATAAAACATTATGCATCATAGGTCCCACCTCTACGACTGAAAAGTCAAGTTCATATCTGAGGCAGTTTATATCTGTGACCTACCCAGATGTAGAATGGAGAGAAAGAAGTTATTTTGGTTTTACTGTGAGAGAAGCTACATACAGGTGACTGACAGACAATGCCATGAGGCTGACCTAACACACTGCACAGGAGAACTGAAACAGCCCATCTTCTCTCTGCTCTACTCCTGTGTAACTCTCCATAGAAAAACTCACATTTTCCCCACTAAAGTCTCTCTGGATAATTTCTTCCTAACTTAAACTGTCTTGCTCCATTATCCTTGAAAAGGATTCACTACTTGAGTTGATTAAAGTTCTCAATAAAGGCAACATTTACATAGGCATATGGAGTAGCTTTCATTATGGTCAAAAGAACGTGGTGTTTTAATACTAATTAGTACCACCTAAACTATATGCAAGACAGTTCCTCCTACATAGTAAAAGTATTACAACAAAATACTAAACTTTGGGTTTTTTTGAAGTGCATCATATAGTGAGCATCTTAGAAGGTAGAAAGGAATTTTCTGTCAGTGTCGTTTCCATCATTGTAACTATGTTTTACTAAACATTCCAACAAGTCTTCTACGTCTTAGTTGCTCTCATTTATTACTGTCTTCTTGTTGGAATGTTCATAAGCAAAGTAATTATCTCAAAGAATAAACTGAACTAGTGTTAAGTGTCAAGACTGGTTACTTCAGTAGGTTCCAATAATAATATTTTTTATTACTCCAAATATTAATGTATCAATATTGCAAGTAGGTGTCAGTATATAAACCATGATGACATGATCAATTTTGTTAATGTGTTCCTTTTAATCTTCTTTAATAGTCAATGCTTATATTGTGAACCAATGCTATGTTAAAATTATTCTGTAACTTAGCCTCTGACAACAAGTAAATAAAATAATCTTATTGTCTGCAACTGAAATAGCTGCAGGTACCAACAGACCACTGATAGGGACTTTCTTGGGCAAGAAAGTATTTGAAGTTCAGAATTCATCCTTTTAGTTTTAAAATGAAAAAAATATTTAATCATAGGATTACCGCATGACTCTAAACTTTGTGCTACTAATCTTACTAATATTAAAATCACAGCTCTGATTACCTTTCATGGTGTGAGACTATTATTCCAGGATCCAAAGCAAGCCTCTCAGAGATCCCAAAGGGATGCTTTTACATAGGAATCAATGGTAGGGTGTGGGTGTGAAAGAACTTTGTACTTCTCTGTCTGTATCTACTGTTTATTTGAAAACACACACACAAAAGTTTGTGATACAACAAAAGCTGGCGATTCAATTCATAAACATAAAATTCAACTCCTTGCATCCATGACCTATGTAAGCTTTACAGACAAAATTGTGAAAGACATCAGCTTTCAGACTAGAGATGAAAAGGACACTCTATGAGACTGAGCTATTTTACTCTAAGGAAACTGCACTAGGCCCTCATATCAAGGAGAAGGGAACTAAAGAATTAAAAAATGGTTATGTCTCATGTTTCTGGAGCAAAAAGCCCTGCAAGCCAACACCAATACTGCATACATACCAGAAAAAGACCAGCAAACAGGCTGTGGTCAACACTACCCCTGTATTTTAGAAACATAATCTACAGAAGCCTACAGCAATCTAAGTTTTACAGAGTAACAAAGTATTGTAATTGTTCATTTAGATTTCTTTATTCTCCCCTATAATGTGAAATTAAAGTGATCATCTAGAAGATATTGACAACTGACAATTTTCATGCCCAGCAACCCAGGTTTATGTACCTCTATCCATATCCAACCAGAATGAAACCTGCTTGACACAACCCTGGAAACGGACAATTACGTATACTGCCAAGATCTGACACAGTATTCTTTTGCATTTCTTTAACAAAGCCAATATTTTATGGCTTTTAAAGCATAAGACTGAGATGAAAATTCGTGGTCAGATACTCAACTCTACTGTGTTTTAAGAGACATGCCAGAGAATTAAAGTGTCTTGGTGATATTTATGTGCAGCTACCGCACATTAATGTGATTACTTTCAATCTGCAGTGGAGATCTAGTGGAGTTGAGAATGGCATCAATTCAGAGCCTGAAGATTCAACATTATCTTTGCTTCAACTTTACAAACAAATAAAAGCAAAACGCTATCCTTAACATGTTGAACTCTCTATAAATAAGTTTCTCAGTATAACTATTTAGTGGTGCATATTCAGCAGACCACTACTATTGTGATTTTGCTAAATTTGCATAACACAAAAGAAAGTTAAAGACTAACACTGGAATAATGGGTGAGATGAAAGATGTCAAAAATTCAGTAGGAGTGTTGATTAAGAACAAGAGTAATAAGATATTAAGCAAAACATTTACTCCGGGCCAAACTCCATTAAAGGACTACATACTGCAGAGTACGGAAGTTGTACATACAAGGTTACTCTTGTTTCCTGACAAAAAACGATTGACTTTTATATCTTAGAAAGCATGAAAAATAAGTCTTGCACTGATTAGTTACTGCAAAAGTTTTAAAAGACTGCTTCTCTCTAACTACATTTTAGCCAAAGGATTTTTTTTATGGTACATCTGTTAACAAATTGAAGGTGGCTGATTTTACTTCTGCGTTTTTTTGATTGTTAATGTATTTTAAGTGGTAAAAAGACAATTGAGAAAGCAGATTCCAATGTAGATCAATTTTTATGAACCCAAGCTGCTCATTTGCAAGAAGTGTTATCACAGACTGCATACTCAACCAAAGAGCTTTTTAATTTTTTTTTTTTTTAAGAATCGGGTTTTAGCATTTTGTTACTGCTCTTTTCACTTACTGTTACGTGGATTTTTTGCAACATCTTCTTTATTTGTGAGTACATTCACATACGAATCTAAATATTGACATACACGTTTTCAGGGAGTTAAGATAACCTAGACGCTTGAGATGAAAACAGAATTAAATTTATATGCTATTACATGAATTTTGATAACTACAAATTGCTTTGAGGCAATTTTCCTGTATGATGCATTATTGATTTTACACAGCTGAATTGCCTTTTCAGAAATAACTAAAATGATCCCCTCAGCCACCCTACTCAATACTGTGTCTTTCCTTCTTTCTTACCTTCCATTAGAATCTAAACTACAGACATTGGAGAACAATTAAAGTTTCACCAATATATAAAAAAAAGAAATAATTTCAGAAATGTCAACTATAATATTTGCTGGAACACTTACTACCAGATCAGGCAGGCTGCTACTGACCTTAAGATGCTTAAAAGCATAGGAAAAATGGCTTCTGAATCTCTGCTAAAGGACAAAAACTACTGAGAGGTTGTTGACCTCTGCAAACTCAGTTTCTCCGAAATGAAGATGCATAGCATGTAATTTTCAGCTTAAGATTTTGCAACCAATTTCAACATGATGAATGCTTAAAGAACAAAGATATTTCAGGGAGTCATCAAAAATTTATGTTTAACTCTAATCCTAACACATTGATTGTGTAAGACCTTAAATACTACCATTCTTCTAGTTTCAGAACAGACTGGCAAACACTTTGCACTGTGAGCTGAACCTGTTACATATCTTTCTCCAATTTGTGATCTTGAGGTATAGTTTTACACCACTTCTCTGTGCAAAACTCTCATTATAAAGTTGTTTTTGAACAAGACTCAAAGTTATACCTTGTGGAAGACAGCCTAGTTCTTAGCTTAGCTTTTCATAATATTACACTGACAGATGGTCTACCCAACTTTTCCTTCGGGTTCCATGACTATGTCAGAAAGAACATTACAACAGCTAAAGCAAAAGGTGGCAGGTAACTAAAAAAAGGTACTTTTAAAGCAAATTTCAATTCTTGAAACATTAAGCATCCCATGTAATCCAATTACTCAATTGTCATTTGTGGCTTTTTCAATTAAACTGAAACAGATAATTTAAGGCAAAAACACATGTAATCAAATGTAACTGTCACTGTAAAACAACCTAAGTAGGAAACAGACTAAAAGGCCACAAAAATATTCAATACATTACACAGATTATGCTACAAGCTGTGAGAAGAAGCCAAAATACCACATCCTGCCAAGCAGAAGGAAGGAAAGGAATAAATAAGAAATCAGAAATTAAGCACTGATCCAGGAACATTCACAGAATTATTGTGAAAGACAGAAGCATTTCCAGAGCACCCAGTTAACATCCCCATTCCCTCAGAAAAAAAAAGCCTTTTATGAATTTTCAAAATATGGCACATATCTCAAGTTCACCATGTCATTTGCTGATAATTACTTGTATGGTATAAAATTTTAGATTACAGGATCAGTACAAATTTCTTGCAGAATTTTCAAAGCATTAAAATGAATTTATGCAAAACTCACGACTAAGTCTACCATACTGTAGGTCTCCTCAACAAGGACTAAAACTTCCTCAACGAGATATGCTACTTCAAACCCTTTATTTCTGTGTCAACTACTGAATTTTAGTTTGATATGTCTTCTTCAGTTTTTTTTTTAACATAATTGGTAATGTGCAATATTTACACAAAGCAGAACAAAACCAGTCACTTTTTTCTTTCCTTTCATATGCTATATAGCGTGAATGATTATGCCAACCATCATCTTCAGTTACATTCAAATACAAATTATATGTTCATAGTTTTTAGTTAGTCTCATTTTAAAATTAAGGAAAACATATAAGCAAGATTGCTCATTTTCTTATGAAGAGGTATTTTTGATGAACCTTTACTTGGCTGATACATGGAAGAAAAGACATTAAAATAATTTTTTTTGTTGACAATTATTTTTGTTGAAGTACATAGTGCTGCAAAAGAACCGGAACATTATTCCTTATTTAAACTGATAGACAAAATAAACCAAATAATGTTTGAACTCACACCCCCTGTTCTTTACAATGCACACTGATATGGTCTTCCCTAACAAAAACATTTGTGCTGCCACAAACAGATGGACCTACAGTAACAGTCTTGCTAAATGCTAATGGGTGCCTTAAGCAGAGGAAGAAATATTAGGATACCATGCAGGCTTACTGAACTCACCTGACAGAGGTGTAAAACCATTTTCTAGGAGCAGAGATGCATGCACAAAAATAAGAACATGATTGCAAGTAATAGACTGTCATGAAATTAGACACATCTTCAAAATGAACAACAAAATATCGTGATAAAAATAAAATGTAAAATTTCAGGGTTCCTCACCTCTCGTTTTGCAAGCAGCACATTAGGAACAATATGAGGCAGGCAGCGTCCCAACATTAACATGACACTTTTTTCACTGTCTGCAATCCGAGATACCTAGAAAACCAAGTTGCTTGTTTGCTTTTTTTAGAAGCATGGAAACAGAAAAATACCATTTGAAAGAAATAATAAAAATTGCAGCAGGCTGATCACTTACCAGAAGAGTATTTAATTTACTCCCACACATTAAGCTGTAAGATTTTGATGTGTCAGTAATTTCAAAAGCATGAATCCACTTGTAGAGACTCAAAACTTCCCAGTAATTACACTTCTATCACTAGGTTTCATTATATTAAGCATAAAATCTGAAAGCATATCCTTATTTCTTAACTTTCACGCACATAGATTAATCTCTCCATCTATGTCTTGTTTCAAAGTAATTACTGCTTGTTTAACTATTGCTGCCATGCAAAATGAAGGATCTTTTAGTTTATGTCAACTGGAAATATACCTCTGATCCCAAACGGCTGTCTGCTGACATCCGGCAAAAAGACAGTAGTGCTTGATGGAAAGCTGGTGACAATTTCCTGAAATATCATCAAAAAGGGAGGGGAGGGAAAAAGTATACATCAGAAAGGTGATAAAGCAAGTCCTTTCACTGTGGTTTAATCAGCTAGGTAAAATGACATCCAGAAAGCATGTTTAAGTGATGCATATTGCAGAAGTTTTAAAATTGTCTTTGACTTTTAGGGGGTTTACTTTGTAGGAAGAAAAAAACCTGAGTGTCCTAATTAAGAAGTTACTTTTAGTTCCAAAAAATATAACATTCTTCAAACTGCTGCGCAGACAAAAATAGGACTAAAGCATGAAGAAAAGGAAGCTTAGGCAATACAAGAGGAAGCATACAATTATGCAAACGGGGTGGGGTGGGCACAGAAATCACACAAAACACTAATTTTGCTTAATGCTCCGATTCTGCACATTGAACAAAAGCATTTGAGTAGTCAGTCAAGTTACAAACTTCAAGCTTAAATAGAGTTTGCTCAACTGCCACTTTGGGATCTAACTTTGAATCCAAACACAGCCAGAACCTCAAAATCAACCTTTAACTGCTGTCTAAGCCCTCATACAGGGTGCATCTGCACACGCACTGCCTCATGGCCACATCCAGCACCCACCAACACAGCCGAGCTACTCAAAGCCTTACGCATCTATATCAAACCCTGATAACAGCCTCAGAACAGCCTTGTCTGAAGAGGATAATTTGGCAGAAATGTTCTCAGAAAACAATTACTGACCACTACATTAAACAGGCAAGCAGCAGCACTCTGTTTTTCCCAGTAATGACAACTTCCTCTGCGCTTTATCTGAGGCCTGTACTTAGATGCTAATCTAACACTGCTTCATCCACTATGTTTAAAGAAGAAAAACAACACTTGTCTTCCAAAACATGCACAGAAAGCATCTCATCTATTACCATCATCTGCTGTTTGAATCCTCCAAAGATACTGAGAGGAGACAACTCCTGTTTCTTATGTGGAAACTGGTAACACCTTTGAACCTTCAAAAATGCACCCAAGCGCACAGAATCCTACACACAATTATGTGCATGGAGGTACATTTTATCTAATACATTGAAACATAATACTTCTTACAGTAAATACACTTTCACACTTTTCTAACTGAAAAAGCCCATTAAGAATCAAAGCTCCTACTTATAATTACTTAAGCTAATCTAAGATGATATTGATAAATATACCAGTTTTCCTCTTCTCACTATTTAGAAAATTATTATAAATAAGAATTTTTATTTATTACTTAAAATCAATTTTCTTTCTTAACAGTATGGATTTTTAAAGTACATTTTAAATTTTAATAAAGGAAGCTTGTTTTAGTTCTAATCAGCTCGGTTTTGCGCCAACTTTACTTAAAAAAAGTTACTAAACTACTTAAATGGTAGCTAGTTGTAAAGGATCTCTGTTTCACAATATGTTAGTCCTTATGCTGTAAAATATTCTCGACTGACAGACTTACAGGCTCTACTCAAGACTCTATGGTTTTTTTACAGTGGGAGAACATGAGCAAGCATTGCAAAGCAGAAGCTTAACATTAACACAGAGGCAAGGCCTTGGCCAGCCCTCTGCCCAGCCTGTCCTTCAACTTGGCATTCATTCTACAGAATGTCAGAACCTTTCCCACTTGGAATCCTACTTAAAATCCTACATAAGGGCAAAGTTCCATTCCCACTTTGCAGAGATGGAAAAGTAAGTATGACAATATGTCACTGAATGTCCCTGTGGGTTAAATAACAGCAAGCTCTGGGCAGCGTGGATCCTGTTACAATTGCTGGCTATACTTGGAGTCCAGAAAGCTTCTTCTTAATGAAGTCTAAAAAACATCCTTGATGGCTACGCTGGACAAAAATGATAAAAGACCAAGGCCTCTTGCACACAAGTCAGTGGCAAGTCTCTTCAAGGGCCAGCAGATGCCAGTAGTGAAGACGTTCAAATATAAGAAAGCACAATGAATAAAAACCCAAGCACTACTATTCTATTCCATAGAACTCTGGGACAAAAGAGTCAATGCACTCAAAAAGCCAGGACTGCCATATACAGAAAACACCTTGTATTTGGTGCAAATTACCACACACCTTAAATTAGTTGAATAAACACATGTGGTGCAGTATATTTAAGCCACTGCTAGTGCTTTGTACTGCAATCTGTTAACTGAGGCATTTTTCCAATGATGGCCATGTCCTCATTTGCCAGCATGCACGCACAGCTGCTCTGAGTGCAGTCACACAAAGCAGGCTCACTTCCTCTTCTCTCTTCCCATCTGGGCAAGATTTATGCCAAGAATACACTCTACAGATACAGTAGTAACAATCTTGCCTTTTAGGATAGAGTCTTTAGAGTTTTTAACCCTTCTTAATACATTCTGAATAACATATAGTAATTGTCTTCTACAAATAACCCTGGATTGAAATCAATAAATATCCAGCATTTCTATTCTGCTGCTTTTCCCACAGACGTCAAAACATTTAACAAATAATCTATTTTCTTAGTAAGAAAAAAATACTGTATTATTACAAACCTAGGGCATAATCCAGGAATAAAATTTAGTACTAGACACTGATCTATAAAACACTGTATCAAACATGCCTTCCTTTGACCCTTTGCTGACATATTAAGCCCAAAGCCGAGTACAGAAATAGCTACATATAACACATGCATTACTTATTTCTGCAGTGAACTGCATTTGAGGGGACTTCTGAAGTTAATTCAATGGGGATTCACAGCTTCATTGAACTACTTTTCAAATAAATCTGTGTGCAGTTATATTTAAAACAGCTGTGAGCAGCAAAACAAATGCTGTTCTTCTAGACTCTACTGTCGTAAGTTCCACTGGAAATACACAGTTCACTCCTCACTCAGTGATTTAATCCTATTTTGATATACATCCTCACTATCCCCAAACCATCAATCTAATATTCATGCACTTAATGCCACCCAGCACTCACCATTAATCTGTGCAAAAAGAAACTTGCAACAAGCCAAATGAAAGCATGTAGACAAGCATATAGCAATCAATGCACAACAGCTGTAAATTTTGATTACTACATAGTCTAGATTTTCAGCTAGGATATGAAAGAAACTTAAATAAAAGAAAAAAATCTGGAAAGCTTAAATCGATCCACTGACCATTTCCCAAAAAAATCTAAGCTGTTGTACTTTCCTGTTAAACACTAGTATAGCCAACTAAGAGAGAAGAAATTTGTTATGAGACTCTAAAGTATTATATTCAGAAATCAGAAATCTTTCCTCCTATCCAATTCTAAAAGTTAAGGTATCACTGAAAATGTAGCCCTGACCCTAGAAGTTAGTGCAAGAAGTATAAAAATATCCAGTAAAAGCAGGATTGTTAGGGTTTGCAGGAAAAGATAATTACTAGCAGGGTTAGCAACCCTTATTTTGGGTGTTGTTTTTCTTCCCCCCACTACAAGCTTGCATTTATTTTTCCATCTGCACAGAATGTCACACAGATTTCTACTTGGTATTTTTAGATGGAAAGATAATTCTAGAAACAAATTACAGTATCAACACCTGCAAAAGCTCACTAAGAGAACTGATAAAATACAAAGCAGGATGGCTGCCTGCTTCCCTAAGAACAGAAACTGTAAGATCATAAGGTGATCTACTTGCATATCTTTGTCCACAGCGGTAGCAATTACAAGTTGTACATACCCTCATTATGTTTGTGGTCCACGTTACTCCTGATGACTACAGTGGTTTACCTATCACTTAATGAGCAAGTCCCCTCTTCACTATAAAAATACTTGCACAGGTTGAAAGGGCTTTCTCAAGAACACTTACAAACACAAACTCAGTCTCCAAGTAATAACACAACACGAATACCCTATTTTAGTTAAAAGAATCATAGCTACCCAGTGAAGGCTTGACCCAAAATCAAAACTCAAAAATGCAGTATTGCCATTAGATACCTTTCTGATAATTAAAAAATAAGTAAATGAAAAATAGTACTGCTCTCTAGGAGAGCACAGAAACAGTAAAAAAAACCAGTTAAAAATCTACACAGAAACAGCAAAAAATTTTTCCAACAACTCTTCAAGCAGAACAGAAGAGAATTATGAAATTAAAACTTAAAAGAGAATAGAACTATCTTGTCTTCCCATTCACTATTCTGATTATACCTATTTTTTTGTTGCAACAAACAGAGCTGGTTTTAGAAACAAGTAGCAAGTGAAAAGAAATTCTGAAATGTAATACTAAAACCATAGGTTTATCATATGTACTCCTTCCTAAAGAGATTAGGAACAATATAAAAATATCAGCACTGAACCCTACAGGTATTTTAAGTCTTTTATTTGCCTCCAAAACACAAATGATCTATTCATTTGGCAGAATTTCACTGTTAGAAAAAAATCTACTCACTTTACAAGAATTTTTAATCATAGCATGCAGTTTACAACTTATCACTAACCTATTAGGTTTATCAAAGTGGACTGCAGTTTTAGATGATGGAGCACATGAGGACAGTTTTTCTGTCTCTTTAGAGGGCACAGAACTTAGCATATCATCTTTAGAAGTCCTTGAATCCACTTCAGCTGATAAAGCAAGGCTTGTTTCCTCAATGTTTCCATGTTTATTGTCATTCTCAGAGCTCTTGATATCCAAGTACCGTCCATTGTCCTCTGAGACTGTGAGAGGCACTTGTTTTAAAGAAGGATGGGGAGCTACACCATAAACTGTCGACACAGCAAAGTTTTCATTCTTGAGAAGATCTATTTCACTGAAAAAGCAAAATATGAAGTATTTTTGTAGCTTCCATGCAAATGCTGTTCAAATCACATGACTGCAGCACAGAAATAAAGACAACATACTGAAGAGCTCAAGATACTCAAGAGCTCCCTTCTTCAATTCATGTGTGTTTAAAAATTTCCTGCAACAGAAATAACTTTCATCACACAAACTGTTCAAATAAGCACTAGTTTCATTGAGTACTTCGGTAAATAATTAGTAGCAGGAAGAATGTTGCACTCTGAGTGAGTGAATTAATGAAACACGTGAGTAACAACAGTTTTCTCTCCTTCTGGCTGAAATCTGAGCACTGAGACACAAATTGTCACAAGATGGAACTCTGTCTAGGATGCAAAACTTAAGACACTACAGTGGTGAATCAATATGTACTATCCTATCTGGCTTTGAAATGTTACCTATGCAAGTCAATAACGCCATTTAAAATTTATGCACTTTCCCAGATGCTGCATTAGTACACCTCTTAAGACATCTTATGGCTTACAGAATGATATGTTTTGACCAAACTTTTAAGTATCTTTATTTTTGCTGTTATTAAAGATACTGTCATGTCTATTAGTCTTGCTCTTCAGAAAGAATGTTCACTTTAGGTGTTAAAACAAGCAGCTTTCTGACAGTATTTGCAAGCTGTACCAAGGAGTGACAAAGCTAATTGAAGAAAAAACCTGTGTAAAACAGATCAGAACTGATTTTGTTTTCAAAGAAGTAAAGAAGTTACATTGGAAGAACAAAACTGATTACAAAATTAAATTATATAGGTAATAATAGGGAAATAGCCAGTTTGAAGTCCCTTCCTTTTTCTAAATCAAGTACCATGTATTGAAAAGGAAAGGCTGCCCTGCCCTGAAGAATTCCTAGTCATTTCCTATATCTAAGTTATGTTTCCATATATGTGCTAGAAAAACATTGAAAAGTTATTCAACACTTATCAGCAGTCAAGTAGGTTGATAAGTACATACCTTTCAAGTCTTTGGATTTGTTCCATCAAAGACCATTTCTCACTGTTTAACACACTAATTTGATCTTCTAATTTTTGCACTATTAAACATTGCTAAACACAAGACAGAAACAAAAGAGTTTAGTACAATAAAGTTAGGTAGTTCAGCAAACAGCTGTGACATTTCTTCTGTACAGCCTTACTTCTATTGACTGTGGTGCTGTTTCAAACACAGGGATGGTCCCAAGGATAGGAGTGTCAGCCTCTAACTCATCATCTTCTACACCGACTGATGCATCCACCACATCTCTCGCAGTAACGTGATGGTTTCCAAAGTCACGGTAGAGTTGTAACAGGTCAGGAGGTTTTGGAATGTTCAATCCTACATCATCCCAAAGTTCAAAATCCTTCAAAAGAATAAAAGAAACAAAAGCATACAATATACTTCCTTTTATTTTCATTTCTCTTCCTCATTTGACCACAGGTGATGCAATAGCAAAATAATCATATCAAGACTATTGTAGTAAATCAGATAGAAGCTTTACTCAGCAAGAAACAATAGTAGAGGAAAGATCCACTCCATAAACCAAAGCAGTTTCACTCTAAAGGCAGCTCTAGGTAACATACTAGAGACAGGACCTTCCAAAACCACATTGGTTACTTTTTTTTTCTAAGACATGAACATTTTTTAGAATCAGAAATAACACTGCCCAAATTCTAGCAGAAGCCAATGCAGTTGATACAAGGCAGAGAAACCAGTTTTGTTCCCATTTCATTCACAAGTGCAGGTGTAATTTCCCTGAGGCAGTCAGTCACAGTACCACAGAATCATTTAGGTTGGAAAAGAGCTTTGAGATTATTGAGTCCAACCTTTGACTGATCATCACCATGTGAACAAGACCAGAGTACTAAGTGCCGTTTCCAGTAATTTCTTGAACACCTCCAGGGACAGTGACTCCACCTCCCTGGGCAGTCTGTTCAAACGTTTAACACTTGCATGAAGAAATTCCTCCCAATGCCCGAAACAGCTCAAACAGCTCTGTAGATGACTGATAGTGAGGTGCAAACAATACAAGGGCCTCCCTGTCTCAAACCATCACTTTATGTTTTTCTTTTTCTCATTGACAGCTTATCATCCTATTAGTACAAGATTACTCCATGTCTGTATATATAACTAAGTACGTGCCCTGGTACCCAAGAGTTGTGATGGTCTCTTTAATGACATTAAATTTAAGTATTTGTTTAAACTTTTTTTCCTATTGTTCTCAGTCTTCACTATATTTTTTCCATAGTCTGGTCATGTACATTTATTTGAGGAAAGATTATTTTCTCAAAGAATTATGTGAAAAATGTAGAAAAATATGTGCCTACTATATGCTAATTGCAGTCTATTTAGATTTACCTTTCAGAATTAAGAATTTTGCTTTTTTTTTTGCTAATTGTCTCACAACAAAACATTCTCAGTTGAGAACACAAATAGTAAGGATAAACTATTCATCTTTTCTCTTTTGGGGGCCATATTCTCACAATAGACGTAAAGTGCAAATATTCAGTGGAGGTGGATGATTCAGAAATTCTATTTAACAACATATTTGCTTTACAGATTAGGATATGAAACATAGTAAAAGCATAGGAAGACCAGTTACAGATAAAACTGGATGAAATTACATATTTAATTCTTCTGGTAATATTCCTGTTTTGTGATGAATACATACTGGGTGTTGATGTTACTGGGTGTTCTGTCCACTCAGAAACAGTCAGAATGTAATTAGAACCTTCCAAATATTCAAAGATATTCTTCCCATCAAATGTTAGCCAACAGAGATATAAAACTGATCATTTTAAGAAAAATGCATCCAAGCACAGCTGTGTTGGGAAAGATCTAGGATAACACCTTATTACCAAGAGCTTCTTCAATACCGTACTCAATGCCACAGGTGGTAAGTATACTCACACACACACATACACATACCCAGAAGACAACCAGTAAGTAAATTTCATATCCTTCACAAGTCAACTGAGTAGGATTTAAGGAAAAGATTATGTTTGAGATCCAGATCCTTGAGTTTATCTGAACGTGTGTCACACCAGAATACAAGGAAATATGTAACTCACAGTATTTCACTTCTTGTTTTGCTTCCTTTAAAGAATGCAAGCACTCTGTCTCCTTCCTACAAATTTTGGGAAACTACTGCTCAAACTGCTGTGCTTTCAAATTATGGTTTATATATGAAAATGCTAACTAACATATTTAACCTTTAGAGTACTCACATATACGAAGCAAACTACATGCACAGGAAAAATCATTTAAGTTCACTTGAGTTTATGACAAGATCAGAATATGGAAAGCAGGCATGTAAAAAAACCCCAAACAAACCCACAAGCAAACTTTACCTGATCATGATTTTCATCTGAAAATGTTATTGATGTAAGCTTGTAACTATTCTTCAATAAAAATTCATTAACTAGGAAGTTTAGAGCTCTTTTCTCAAGAGGTCTGATTGGCTCCTGGAAAAAAAAAAAGAAAATATACTAGATCTTTGGTTTATCTCCCTTACAACTATGGAGGTATATCCGTACTAAAATCCATGCAAAGCTCATTTATCACCAGCCACCTACCTGAATTTCAGGACTTGATTTATAATTTTTTCGTTCCTGCAAAGGAACTTCATTTTCTGGGGAGGAAAAAAAGAGTAACTAAATTTTACTCTCTCACAGAGGATGAGCTCAGCTACTTCTACATTGTTTAAAGTAGATACTTAGGAAAAGGTTTATGTACACCACCTGCAGCCTGAGTCAGGTTGGCTCGAAGGGCCTGTATGGTCTCCTTGGCTTTCCGTAGTTCAAACTCCAGGACTGGACAGGGATTTGGATTAAACACACACAGGCATCCAACCAAGGCAAGGGAAACAGAAATAAAATATAAAAAGCAAGGATGGGTGTGAAAAAAAAGATACCGTTTGTATTAAAAATAAAGCATGCAATCTTTATGGAATTTATGAACACATGCAGCAGAGTTGGTCCAAAAGCAAACTGGTGAACGTTTTCCATAGTTTCACTGGCCTTAGGTTAGCTAAGTCAAAATTTCATGCTGTCTGACAAGGACTCGCTGTAAGGTTTTGGGATAATATTTGGGAGCTGATGCTGTCAAATGTTTTGGTTTTTTGGGGCAAGAAGAGTATGTGGGCAACAAGAACACAGATCTAAATGAAGCAAATATGCCATGGCAGCAGAGGAAGCTGTCTCCATGTAGCAAAGCTTAAACCATGAAGTTAATGTACAGTCCCATCGAAACCACAGACTTCTTTTGGAAAATGAAATTGTACACTAAAATTTTAGTAGTTTAAATGGGACATCTTGAAACGTACTTTATCTTACTAAAAAGAATAATCTTATTTTTAATTTCTCTTTAAAAATAGTGGAGTTTTAAGAATGTCCTACAGTCGATTAAGATTTTGAATTCAGATCACTGAATTCAAATGAAGAGATGCACAAGACCAAAAACACCCCAAAAATGCAGCTCTTCTGCAGTACTTATAAAAAAGCTTGATAGAAAAAAAGTCTTTGCCACCATTATTCTTGAAAGTCTACAGTGATTTTCAAAGATCTAGAGTCAGCTTAAAATTCAAAATTACTTAATTTTAGCTTTCCGTTCTCTCTTAAATTCACCTTTCCGCTCCCCTAGTCACTGTTATGCGTTTCTCATGTTCCAATGTTTCCTCCAAAAAGGGCCACTGGTGATTTTGTGTGCACTAGGATTTCATGTGTTTTGATGCTGAGGTCATATGTACATGGTGGCTTCAAATTTTAACCCCCTGGACCTTTGCAAAACATATAGCAAATGTTCTTTTTAATAGCCATTTACAGTTAGAACATCTAAGGAAACTTATTTAAGAGATTACCGGATAAATATATGAATTTCACTAATTCTCAGATTAATCTAATCACACTTAAATATACAGTTACAAGAAGGAAGGACTCTCATACTTAACTAGAAGAGATGAGCACAAAACATCTACCATGCTGAAGTGTTAGATAACCTATTTAGAATAGTTGCATATCTACTTTATTCCCATGCAAAACGAAAAATGTTGTAGCGCCTTTTCACAAGAAAGTTTCAATGAGATCTTTAATCACTGCCTGGAAATAATTTAACATGGCATTTTGAAATATTTACACAGAGGACAATGCACAGCAGAAACACTGCATTGGCCCTTGATGGTAAAAAATGTTACTGAAGGCTGCAAATAAAACCGTTTCCTCTTTTGAGCATCTGTTACTAAGACTCTTTTGCTAATTAGCACTCATGGAAAAAAGATTCACTCAGTTTGCAGTTCTGCATAAAAACTGAAGGAGTAACTACAGTACACCACATTTGCTACATGAAAGTAAGTTGTTTGATGCACAGAATTTTACTGCAGCAATACAAAAGCGCAACTGAGGATACAATGAATAAAATATGTAAAATCTCTCTAGTATTCAGCAATGCTGATCTGCAAATACTTCTGTGCAACAAAGTTAGAAAATGCTCTCATGGTAAAGTAAGTACCTAATTTTAGCACTTCCTTGCATTTGAGTTACTTATTCACAGTTGTAAGATACTAATTTGTTACTTTTTGAAAAATTTTACTCAAATTAAGCAATTTTTCTTATGGAAATGACTATGTGTTAATATTTTACTCTTGTAAAATACTTTTGAAGACCAGAACAGTTGCAGATCAGGAGTGCCCTGCACTAGAATGATATAAATAAAAAAAGTTAGAAAAACAATGCAAACTATAAAAACTCAGGAATCCAATTAAGGGAAATAGGAATAAGACATGTCTGAAGGCATAGAAAGCCAAAAAACTCATGTCAGACAAACCCATGTCAGACGGCAAGAATTGATTTTTAGTGAACTGTGATGATGGTGAAAATTCTTAGAAGTCATTAGGACTTTACCCATTCGACCTTAAAAGTAGATTACTCTGCTGCATGTTTCTCTTACATAGTAGAAGATTCTAGACATAGTATATTTGAGAAGCTGTCACTTGGTAGCATGTCATAACAGCCACATAATTCTTCCACAACACAGCATTGTTACAGTCGTACCTCATCTAATCTTACTAATGCCACCATTATAATTGCCATCATACAAACCTTGATGCTTTCAAGTCAGTCACAACTGTAGTTTTTATCTGAAGAAGTTTGTAGGTGTTTATACAATCATACAAGCAAACAGCTATAACAGTGACTTCAGTCAAATGTTAAACTATGATTAAAAGCACTTTAACTTACACTGAAATGTGATCTTCTGCCAAAACACGTAATGATTTTTAATTCAACATGTCTACCAATGAAATCAACACCAGAAATCCCCATTTTTTGATTCTATAACATTCTCTTAAATAAAAAGGCAACCTTTTAACCCCTTTCTTTGTAACCACTATGAAGTACTGATTTTAATATAAATGACCTGATGCCTCTTCCCCTCTCCTGTTACAAAGCTGAAGCTATGCCTTCAGAAGCATTGACAAAGCCAGCTAAAGTTTAACTTCATGGTTGACTAGGCTGATAACATGTAGAACTCCTAGCACTTGGTGAAGGAGCTGACACTCCTTAAGAATGATGGACAAAAGTTTTGCTGCAGACAGCCTAAGAAAGGAATACTTTAGAGAGATACTCCTCTACACCAGGAAAACAAAGAACAGAAATTTAGAGGCTAGAAGTTGGTTAATCTTCCTACAAGGAAAGGGCATTTCTGAACAATTTAGTTTGCCTTAGAGGACAAAGCTATTCCAAATTTCAATGGCTCTTCTGCTTTTTCTTTATTAAAAATTTCTAATCGCTACAGCTACCATCCTGAAACAAATTACAAAGCCTGACTTAAAATGGGTGAAATCTTTCAA
Source organism: Dicrurus megarhynchus (assembly GCA_013399195.1). Lineage (NCBI taxonomy): Eukaryota > Metazoa > Chordata > Aves > Passeriformes > Dicruridae > Dicrurus > Dicrurus megarhynchus. The sequence continues at coordinate 1,680,313 of VXAD01006406.1, read as the reverse complement.
GCAAGCAACGATGCATTGGACCAAGGTTTCCAGATCAGCCGTTTTTAAATGTTTCAGTTTGCATGCAGCTAATCTAATACACCTTAAAAGAGAAGTGCATATCAGGAATGAGTAGCTTGTCTGCTGAGCTTTGAAATTTCAAAATAAAGCTTTCTCAAGGGTCTTCTTCTATTGACTCACATTTGTTAATGACTCCATAAGTTATTGAATCATAGACTGAGAAGTTACCTATGAAGAACAACTTGCAAGTTGGGATTGAACTAGTCGAGATCTACATGAACAGCAGTCTTGTTGAGTCAAGGCCAAAAAGTTGAGGAAATACACAGTACTTCTAAAATTATCCAGCACTTGCATTGTACAAGCAGTATTATTTCCAATTATATTAGAATTTTATATTCTACATATGAATTACCTTGTCAGATTTTTGCATATCTCACTGTGAAGTACTCAGTACTTTAGACAATGGTAAAAAGGTAGTTTTATGTTGTGAAGCCACTATATGGCATTTGGACATATTCTTTTAAAAGTAGTTCTCCTGTGAAGTATCAAGGGCGCCTGTGCCTACCCAGCTTTCCTCAAGCTTTCATACGGTTACAAGCTTTGTTGTTCCTTAACTGCTATTTTGAGTCTTTCCTCCTTGCCAAGTAAAATGTAGAACTCCAGATGTCCTAAACCATGCCCTCTAAAACTTGTATGACATCCCATTAGATTTGATGATTCTGTGCATACATTTTGAGTCAATCAGAAGAAATTTAAGTTCTCTGACAATAGTTAGCAATGCAGCCACTGTCACAAACATACTTCAGGACCTGAAGTTTCCCAACTCCCACTTTCCTGATATAAGTATTAAGAAAAGAAGTGGCCTTGAAATGTGAAACACTTCAGCACATAACACAAATAGCCCCGAATCAGAAAGCCGCGCTTCAGCACAAGAGATGACTACCACACGACAAAAATTAAGACCAGCAGGAGAGTTCACAAGCAAGTATCAGACAACTTGTCACTCTAATAGTGGGAGCAACACTTGACTCAGTAGCCTCATTAATGCTTTGCAGTTAATGAGACTGGACCAGCTACAGAGAAGACCTGAACTACAGCAGACTTGTCTTCAGGTTCAACCCTTGGAGACCTTCAACCTGGAAAGAAATTTAAGAGGCTTATAACTGCTTCAGAGGGCTTAAGACAGGTAATGGGAAGACAAAACCAGATCTGCTTTCAGGATAAATACAGTGCAATGTTAGCAATTGATTGTTGTATTACAGATGCCCTTTGTGTTATGTTTTTTTAGTTCTGATTGTTGATTTTTTCTAAAGATTTTCCTCTGATTTTGGTGTGTGCAAGTTAATAGTGTCTACTAAAAAACAAAAGGGCTCTGTAGAAAGCATAAACTGTGAACCTAAGTCTAGAAAAATGAAATTCTCAAAAATCATCAAGTGTTTTTTTGAACTTGTCTCTCCCCTTCAAATCTTACTCTGATAATCAGAGATGCATAGCCTAGCTAGAAATCAATGCTAATACATACAGGGAAATCTGAGAATATGTATGATTGAAATAGAGTTTGATTGTACGAATTAATTTTATCATCACTGAAAACACAGCATGTGTTTTTAAAATTATCAGATTCTCAGAACAGTTGATGTTAAAGGCAGGTTAGCAATAATAAACACTTTGAATTATGCAAAGTAGGGGGTTTAGACCACGGCAAATTTAAGATGCGGCAGAAGATTCAGTTCCTTAGACCGAATGTCAGGTAACCTATTTAAAGCAAATGCTGTGGTTACTCACGCCAGGTGTACCTTTATTGCACAGGAAGGGAACAGGTTTTCCATTCTCTAGCTGCTTTATGGAAATTGTGAGTATTTGCAGGAGGTCTACTAACCCAAACAAATCCTTCAGTACTGAGTTTATCCTAGCAGCAATTATTTCAAGCACTTAATACATAAGTTTGGATTCAAAACTTACCAGTCTTAGAGAACAAGTTATTTCCATCTAGTAAATTGCAAGCTATAAGGATGCATTTTGGTTTTTTTCATCTCTTATAATTGTTGTATTATAATACATTATTAAATGTATTATCTAAACTGTTATGTAACTCTCATTTTCATTAAGATAAGGTAGATAAAGAAGAAAATTTATGTTTTCTAAATTGTAGTTAGTTTTTTCATACTTATGAAATATATACCCTGACTGGCTTCTGTGACTTGCATCTTTTCAGTCAAGCTGATAATAATATTATAGAAGGGACTCAGGTAGCTTCCTTCTATCAGATTTCTCAAGTGCAAAGCTCACAGCAACTCTTCAAAACATGTTTGCTTCTAGGCCATATTTTGATTCTAATACTAGATGAAATGAAGTAGGCTAAGAGTCTTTAAATACTGAAATAATTTTCAAACAGAAGTTGATACAGTTATTTACAGGAATTTTTGGATTGTTAAAACAAAAAAATATAGCATCTAAGTCTACCACTACCCATAATGGGCAAATGGAATATGGTAGCTTTGGATGATACATGCACACATTTTTTTGATTTGGGGCTTTTCAAAATTGCCAAGATGTTAAAGTATTTGTAAAGTGGGTATGTTATAACTTCAGTTTTAAAGTCCTTCTGACTTGGAACCAGTTTACCAGTTTCATTTAGTGACTGATGTGCATTTATTTCCTATCTTTCATTTGATAAGATAGGGAACTGATACGGAAATCATGCGTTCTGTCCAAACAGCAAAAAACAAAGATAGCAGCATGAGAAGGGCATCTACAAAGAGAAACTATTCAAACCTCATTCTCAGAACTATAAAAAGAAAAATACGATTATTAGATCATGGCCTCAAGCTTTCACAGCAGATTACAATTTTAATCTCCTAAGTATCAAAGCTCTTACCTGAACAGACAATTTTAGAAGAAATAAGCAAGATGGACTTCCAGTAAGGTTTCAAAGTGCATTTGCAGCTAAGAACAACTTCAAAAGCAGAAGTTACAAGCCAGAGTTTGTTTAAAGAAGGAACTGGATTTGCAAAATTTTTGAAACCTCTGTTGACATAATTTTTTAATGTGCAAAATAAATACTTATCAGTTTTTGAAACTGCTCAGGAAGATGGCTTTAAACAGAATTGAGGCAAAATATTTTAAGCAATTATGACTGAACTAGAATTTTAAGTAGAAACAGGATATTTTTGAAAACTACCAGTCTTTACAAACATCCAGAAATAATATTCAGTCTTACTTTGTTCAAGTTCTTCTGTTACTTTTTAAGAACTCTTTGAAAAACATCCCTAAAGGAACACAGAACTGTAATGTAAATATCCTCACATACAATTTCCTCATCAATTACATATGACAGCAGTCAATCACTCTACGATAATTACCAAAAATATGGATCAATTTTAAGATTTACTTAAACTTATTTTTTGGCTATATTAATTTCATACTGGAAGTAATCAATATTTTGTTACTAATGTTCTGTCAGAAGATTACTGGCTCTACTGGATGTAAATTCTGACTGGTCTGTATTTTCTATAAGCATCTCTAACCCAATTCCAAGGACAGCTCCAAGCAAACATCAAACTAGTTCTCTCACTAACACTGTCGCCAAGAAATACTGACTAGAACCAGGAAAAACCTACTAAGATAATGAAAATAAACAAAATACTGGGATTTTGCTTGTTTCTTCCTTGCATTCTAGGACACAATTCACAAATGCTTGGGCTCCTTGAACACAATTTGTTTAGAAGATTAGTTTTCTACTTACAACTATTGCCTCCTTGAAAAGGACTACATATATTGAAAAAGAGAGTAGCTAGATAGTAGTAAGAATCCAGAAGTTTCCATATAAATTGAAGAACAGTAAGTTCCTATACTTCTAGGCCAGACCACCAAAATACCTGGATTTGCTTCGTGTTTGTGAATTTCATCCAGTCCTTTAACTCAGCAACACTGGCTGGGTAAGAAAAATGAGATTTTCCCACCATTTCAGACTACCCAGAGATGAAATTTCAGAATCAAGATCCTTTACAGAACTATGTTTCATCAGCCTTTTCGTTGCTTGTAGAGACAATAGAGTGGAACAGAGACATAGCTGCTTGCATCACTTCAGGTTTTATAAAGCTTAACCATGTGAGCAGAAGTCACAGCACAGACAACTTCCATGATATTGACAACTTTCAGGATATTGAACAGTATTACCTGACAAGAAGTAAACAGAGCTCTGTAGCCATTTCTAGAGAGCTTTTATAGGTTTCTCTGTGGAAGCTGTCAATAACTTAATACATGAACTTGGAAAAAAAACTGGACAGAGAAACATGGCTCACATGCAAAAGTGGTTACTAAAACAATTTCAAATATAAGAGAAGGTTCTGCCTTTGATGATATAATAGAGCCTGAATTAAAAGTGTCAAAGGCTCAGAACAAAAGGCAAAAAAAGACACTCCTTTAAACCAATCTTATAGAATCAAAGAATTGAATAGGAGAGAAAAGCACTACAATTAAGATTTGTAGCAAAGAAGATTTGTGGAACTGAGCAAATCCCAAATTTGCTCTGGGTTTGGAAATGCTTATTTGATCTCCATGAAAGCTATATTTAAAAGATGACTTGCAACAGATCTCTATGTCAGAAAGCTCTCACCCATGAAGCAGTCACAGACCACTACATAGAATAATTTAGTGTATGTTTCAGCTTAACAGGAGTGGTCAGCAGGCAATATCAAGATATAGTTCTATTGTCAAAAGCTGGGCACAGTTTTCAATTGTAGTACTTGTTTCTGCACTGGTGACATCTGGAATCATACAGAAGGACACCTGCCTGAATACAGTAATTACAGCAGAAGTGTCTAAAGCATGATGCTATCATCAAGCACCTAGTTAAATCACCTCAATGAAATCTTGTCAACTTCAGAAATGTTCATTTAAATATGCTAGAAACAACAAGTTAAACAGTAAAATTAACATTCTATGATTCCTAAAACATATAAAACACTTACCTGCTACTCTTTCATCGGTTTCTCTATTGCCATCATCAGAGTATCTTGCAAAATCTAAAGAATCAAGAGTACTGATGCTTCCAGCACGATCTTAAGAGGGAAAAAAAAAAAAATTATCAGAAAGAATCCTGAAGACCTGCCTGTCTTTTATAGAGAAAGTCAAAACAGCATCTCGTTTCAGGAACTATAAACCGGAGGCTACATGTTCTGCAAGACTCAAGTCTTATTGCATTTTCTAGAGGTCGGTAAGTAAAGAACACATCAGTAAATTTGAACCAAAAATGCAGCACTACAGCAAGTGCACTGAACACAGACTGTAAGAGATTCCTGCTCCCCCTAAAAGGTGGCATTTCTAGTCTGTCCACAGCGAATGAGGAGCAGTGCATTGCAGTACTTCCCCCTTTTCCACAAGGGCCAGGGACTTTGGCTTGGACACACAGGTGAGAACGTAAAAGAAACCAAACTGTCATGTGACAAGTTTCAAGCAGTTCCCATTCAACAGAAAGCTGTAACTGCTTCAAATACTCTACTTCCTTTTCCCATTTTTAATATTTTAAAGCATGGCAACGTGACCAAATACTTTTTTACGTATCTCCTGATCTAGCCTTTAACTTCAGTATATACCCCACTTAACCAACATTTACCAAGGAACACAGTATCTAACAAAAGCAAAGGAAGCACAGTTCATGCTATTGCAGGTATATTATTCACACTCTACAATTAAATTCTTAATTTAAAAAAGAAAAAAAATCAAGAAATTCCGTGACCAGCATAAGGTTTGGATCTGATCTCAACATTTTTCATTTCCGGGGAATAGCAAAGAAAAAACCATCAACCAAAATGCAATTTTGATATATCTGTTGAAGCACATGTTCACCTTTTTATAATAAAAATGCACAAATTACTTGGTAACAGAACTCAAATTGAACACGTGCTAGCACAATTGAACACACAGAAATTATATTAAGTACCTTAATATCTTTCCTCTCCTTTTGAAAGTAATTTCTATGTAGCACTTCAGAAATAATTTCAATTACATTAGAACTGTTGTCACATTAACAAAGAACAAACTCCACACAGCTGTCAAAAAAACTCTTAACTGTCAGTGGAAATAGAAGCAATTTCATCACTTGTCAGTCAAACTCTGTCATGACTAACATCACTAAGTATTAAACCTCTCCTCCCATTCTGCATTATGTAAAAAAAGAAAAAACAGAATAAAAAAAATTTCTATTAATTAGTTTCTTCATATATTTGTGCCTAAGTTGTACTGTAAGGTCTTGTGACATCCTCTCTACATGTAGACCAGCACTACACTCAAATAAGAACACCTGAATTAAGACTGATGAAAGTATTTACACTGAAAAGATACAGAGAATACTAAACTTACCAACGCTAGCTGAGTTCCACAGTACCAAAACTTTCCTGAAAACCCTAACTTGTCTGTTCCATGGACATGCAGTATATGACAGTATACAGTTTATATCTAACCACGGGTTTTTTCCTGTTACAATGCTTTCTTATCCAAACAATGAAGCAGGCTGTTGCTCATCAGTGAGTCTCTACTCAGTCACTGGTTTTAAACCTCATCGTTCATATGTAGGTTCCGGTCTTATCCTCTGCAATTTTTTCACACATTAATCTGATTTAATGATTCCCTGTAGGCTGGTTTATATAGCTTAGCAACACAGTACAAACTCCTTTTTACAACCTCTTCGGAAAATGGACTGTTGTGGAAATAAACCAGTGGGGAATCACATTTGAAGAGATTAAGTTCAAAAGTAAACATGAATTTTGCATGCACAGTATGAAAGTCTTTAGAACTGACTTTTCAAAACACCCAGCACCTTGATGAGTAGATATTGCTCCAACTTATTTCACTGGGAGCTACAAGATCATTTTTTGAAATAAAATTCAAGACAACATTCAAATGGAGATCTCAATGAAAAGCTGATGTTGAAGAGAAGTAACCAAGTCTCACATACAGCATTGCTACAGCAAATGCAGAAATAAAACAGTTCCCTCCTGCAGTCTTGCCATGTTCACAGATCAATTTTCTAACTGATCTGTGAACAGAAGCAAAGAATTATCAGAGAAACAATGCTCAAATTTTCAACTTAAGTCAACCACATCACAATTACTGAAGCATCCAAAGCCATAAGCAACACAATATTTCTTTATATGACCAGTGGTGCACTTCAGAGGCCAAGGCTCTCCCCTGAAAGCTGATAAAACAAACCCTGACATAAAACACAAACTTATTTGCCAAAGCCAAAATTTTCTTGCCTAGAAAAAAGCAGGGGGTAGTCACAATCTTTGTCAAGACGTACACAACAGAAGCTGTTTAAGATCATACCAGCAACTGTGAATCCAACAACTCACAATATCAATCAGTTCTACAACCTTAATGGTCCTATACCAAGGGGGTTTACGATCTCAACACCCAGAAACTGCCTTAAGCAGCACCCCTGCATGCACAGCAGCAATTTGCAGGGTTAAAACTTGTACATTCACCATTTAGACTTCACTTTATCATTACAGTGTTCATAACAAAAGCAAACATCTGACTTCCTTTTCATACAGGCCAACACTGTGAAGATACACAAGCAGCTAGATTCAGGCTGATGAAACCAAGGAAGATCTGCTAAGGAACACCAGCCCCACGGCCGGCTTCCTGCTACCATTATTTCACTCTGCCAGTAACGCCGATCCTCCTTCCCATACAAAAGTACACGCCCATTACCACACCCCCAACCCAAGATGTAGCATTACCAGCAGAGTCACAGCACACGGGCACTGCCGGCCAGGGCGGTGCTGAACAGCACCCACGGTGAAGAGCAGCAGGTCTGCGCCATCGCCTCACCTACCTAATGGATCACCGAACTGTGTCTGTGGCCTTGCTACTTAGCACTGTCTTTGTAGGCAGTCATCAGCAGAGGTTTAACTCCTAAAACTAATGCCATTGTCCAGAAAAATGATGGACGAACATCTTATAAGCTCATATTTTACACTTCCATAAAGGATGTACCTGCTCTGCAAAGGATCAGAGGGTGTAAAAGGTACCTCCCTGCTGGCAGTACAACAGCCTCATTTGTTAGGAAAATGGGCAAGGGCTGTTTGAAGGAAAGAAACCAAAGGGAAGGACTGTGCTCAGGCACACAGCTCACCTGAAGAATGTGAAGTATCATCATTTGTCTGTAGTACAAATGGTTGTACTCCAAGACACTAACATTTCAACTACAGCGTTCAGAAAAGAAAACTATTTTCTGAACTGAAAGGGGAAAAGAAAAAAAAAATTAGAAGAAAACATATACTTAGGTAATTTTAAAAATAAAAATCTTAGCCTTAAGTTATCTGGCAAAGAATATCGAAGCAACTTTTTGTGGAGAAAGCGCTGAAAAATGAGTACAGTTTGGCTAAAATCTGCTTCTTTCCCAGACAGAAACCCAAGGTGACAGAGCAGCAGGAACCTATTTTGATGTCTTGGTACGTGCATTCTTACCAACAGCCTCCTGTGCATGGATTTTAGACTTGTTTCTCTGAATTAAAACACTTTATAATTAGCAATTCCTTTCTGCTAAAAGCTTTCCTAGTGAATAGTGGCAAAATAATTGCTGTCAGCTTCATGTTTCAGAAACGGTAAAAGCAAAGTAACAAGAACAATTTTGACAAGCAGGTACAAACAATTGCAGAACATGGATCACCTCAATATGGAACAAGAAAGTGCCATGGGTGCATAGGGAAGCACTGAAAGAGGCTTAGGGTTTTCATAATTCATACTAGTTGAATGCCAGGAGACGTATTGGGATAATAAAGAAGAGCCTGTGCACAGTTCTTGTCTCTTACCTTTAGCACTGGAAAAGGATGAGCAAAATCAGAATGCCAAGATTCATATAGTCAAAGATACTCAAAGCTAAGAAGCTATTTAATCCATTTGTTAAAAAATCCAGTGTGTTTAATTTAATTTGTGAAGTTAAGAATCAGGTTCAACACTGCATTTAGATTATTAACTTATACAATCTTTTAGAATATTGCTTCATTCCAGAGGAAAGGCATTTTAATTTTTTCCTTATTCCCAGAACTGCCACCAGATGACATGCAGATTTCTGCTGACACCTTCTGTTCCCTAGGCATATATCCAGCTCTCCCTAAAAGTTGAGCATAACTACCAAAGTAGGAAAATGTAAGGAAACCTCAAAGTTATACATCCCCTTCCACGGACATACATAATATGAAAAAGGTTACATTTACTTCACTCTGATGATAAAAATAGATTATTTTTACCAGCTTACCTAAAGGACACCATGAAGGATCCTATTAGCCATATTTTCATATTAGCCATATTGTCACAGTATGTGCATTAAGCAGAAATAAGCTGCAGTCTTCTATAAAATCACATTAAATAATCTTAACATGCACATGACACTATAAATCAACTAAAAATGTAGACAAATGAAGCGGCATTACTTATTGACAGGAAGGCTCAAGAATAAAGACTTTGAAAATTAATGTTTTAGCAGCTATTTGACTTCACTTTGCAAACACCCAATTGTTTTTTAAAATTACTAGTTGATAAAACAGCCCAGTTGTAATATTTCCTCTAAGATCACAGGAAATCATATCATCATGTACTAACAATTAATCAAATGGAGCATATGAAGACCAAGAACTCCCCATTTTTTCCTTGAAATTCAAAGAGAAGAAATCATACTATGCTTGTACAAGACAGATTCACTTTGCAATGCTAACTAAATGTTCGCTTGTACTGAAAAACATTTGTAACCCTGAAACCAGACTATTGCTGTGTTTTAAGCTGCTGAGTGAAATAGCTGGCTAACCACATTTTAAACTGATTGAAGAAATAACTGGCTACTGGAAGTCGGGTTTTGATTGGCATACATATGGAACTAAAAGTGAATCCTTCCCAGTCAGGATCAGAGCAGCTTCCCAGTGGATATTGCGCATACTAGGACAATATATTTCCCCGTTTAAGCTAGGCTTTACATGAATTATATGGCTATATGGAGGATGAAACAGATGTAGGCAGATAGCTTACACATCATAGGGAGATTCAACATTTTTTGATTTTTTTTGAGATAGTAAAGGTCTCAGGGCCATCAGCTGGACTCCAACATCCACCCTCACACACCACTATCTGGAGAAGAAAAAACAAACATGACTTTGCACTGAAAAAAAAACCTGAAATCAAACAAAAAACCTCTCTTTGAAGACATTCTACCTGATTGCTTAATACTACTCTATTTGTTGTTTACTGTAACATTATCAAACAAGAACACACAACATAGCACAGGCTTGGAAAAAACTGTTAAGAACATTCATGCTGCTGGATACTATAAAGATTTATATCAAGAACTCTGAATATTCATCCAAGCAGAGTTCTGCTTCTAGAAGCATGGAATTTTTATTTCATTTAGTCTTTTTCTTTTTTTTTTTTTACTTTAGCGAAAGTTAAAATGTTTTAACATCAGTGTTAGAATTATCCTACAAGCAGTTTAATCCACTAGCAGTAATTTTATTTGATAATGATACACTCTCTTCACTAAATTAAATTTTCACTACATAGGATTTCGCTAGGGACAAACATTAAACAAGGCACCCTAGTTCAGAGTCAGGTACAACCCTACTTAGAAGCCATCTCAGGTTAATGCCTTCTAGCTTATCCTGACTAAAACCAGACATTGAAAGTTACATAAGTGAATGACTGAGGCTATCAAAAATTATTGCTTAGCATCATCATCTTGATGGCTACTGCTAAGTAAGAAAAAACCCAATACAACTCCAGAATACAACTCTCTGCAGCAACAGAAATAAGTTGCACTTCATTTCTGAACCGGGCACTGAAAATTTGTTTTGTAGAACAGTTATTAAAATAGGGAATTGCCAAGGTTTGATTTTATTATGAATTAAAAACCAAACAGGATAATTCAACCAACAAATACGCTACACCTTAACACACAGCAGTAAATTACACTCCAAAATTATGCACTATCATACACAGAAAGTTGTTGGGGATTATAAATGTCAGAAAAGCCTGCAATTACAGCTGTATGTGGAAGAATAAAAGTAAAAAACCCCCAACTTACTCTGAGATACTCTTTCAGATCTACAAAAAGTGAGAAGCTATTAAAGCCCCCTACTGCAATGTTTTTTGGCCAACAAGCCATGGATTATTACTAAGACAAGTTTTAAAGTAATCATATAGTTCCATGTAACTTTAGAAAACATACACACAAGTTTTTCCTGATGAACTGTGTTATTCCTATGAGTTAAGCTGTCCCTCCTCCCAATATACACATAAACCCCTTCTTGCATGGGGGAACCTCTGATGGAAAATTCTCCATCTAAAAGAAAATTATGTCATGAAGAGATCAAAGCTGAAACTTTAAGGTGTCTGCAAATCAAAGGTTGGAAAAAAATTTCATAGACATCTTGCAAAGGACAACAGTACTCACATTTTATGGGGTATAGCTTATCTTTACTTTTAGGACACCCAACCTAATTTTTAAATGCAAAGATACAGGCCAACTAGCAAGTACTCTGATAATAGATCCCAAATGAGAAGTTTCTCTGAAAATTACTCAGCTCTGACACTTTTTTTTCTTTCTTCTCTGTGCTACAGATACAATAAAAGAACTATTGAAATTCAGACCTAAGGAAATGCAGATGTATAAATACACATTTTAGGTCTGTTTCTGTTGGCAGTAAAAAAGTCTGCAAATGAGGTATTTTACCTACGTTAAAAATTCCAGACCTAGAGTAAACTAGCCAGTAGGGTCATGCAGCAGATGGCCTGCTCTATTCTAGAGATACTGGTCTGAAAAAAGCATGTCCTTGAATAACTTGTATTTTCAGCTATCCTGCACAATATCACAGGCACAAAATAGCAGAAGCCAAGGAAACAGGGGACAGAGGCTAATCGGGAAAAAGAATAAATTTCTTCTTGTATTTATTTGTACATGTTTAAGCCCCATATTAGTACTGAACCACACACATGCAGATGTGAATAAACCCAATTGTGAGAGAGAGAGCACGTGTGATAGAAAATGTAGGATAATGTGAAAACCCAAAGAGTTTTAATGAAGCCCTTTCTACATTAAACCAAACACTCAGGCATCATTAATCCTTTAATAAGTGATCATCAGTTTGCAGTTTGTAGTTATGACTACATTATACAGCAACTGAAATAGCTATGTTGTGCAATACGTACGAATAAAGGAATTAAACTATTTAATTTCCCATAAATGATACTGCAAATTTATTTAAACTGTACCACATTTCACAAGACATCTCTGGAGCAAAATTACTTTGAAAAGTTTTAAATGCCTGCTGCATTTAAAATTTCTGCTATGTTTCAACTTGTTCCAAGCTTACCAATGCTGGATCTTTCAGCAAAGCAAACTTGATCCATTGCAGCAGACATTTGATCTAGCATGCAACCTTTACAGTAGAAACAGACTTATGTAACTATTTTTTAAAGCAACTTGAACTTGTAGAGTAAATTTTACCAGATCAACACATTCCACATCACTATGGTAACTCCGGGATGGAACAAAAAGTCTTAAATTAGTTCATTGCATCAGGCACTAAACTTTAAGCACCTGACCTACCAACCTTGCTTTGCAACTCAAGTGCCTCTTTTGCTTTCTCCCAGATGTTCTTATTCAATGAGACCTGCAGAATTTTCCAAGTTGGTATGTTCTGAAAAGAAGACTTCAGACCCTCATCAAATGAAAACTTAGTTAAGTAAAGCTACTAGACTAAAATTAACTTCCAAGCTGTCAGAGCAATCTACTTACCAATTACCTAGAACAGACATTCAATACTAGTCCATGATGGACAATCCAAACCAGATTGAAAACAGATCATCAGTACACTTACCTACTTCATATTAATAGCAAATTATAGAAATTCATAGGAAGCATATGAGGGTAAACCCCTAAAGCTGGTTAGGGAAAACTAACCTATGCTTGCTGGCCAAGAACAGAAAAAAACCCCAAACAAACCAACAAAATCCCACCAACCAACCAACCACAACAACAACAAACCCAACCACCAGCTATGTAAAACAAGTATTTTGCAGATACATTGCAATAAAAAGGTATTGCTCTCACTCCCATGACAGGCACACCACAGAAGCTCATCAGAAAGATGAAATTACAAGTAGAAAATAGGTAAGATCATGCACCCTAGCACAGAAATAACACACTCACAGAACTAGGTTACAATACAGATGCACCTGGGCTGATCTCCTGGAGAACTATACCAAGACCAGGCTGCTTTTAGAGTGAGGCTTACTGCATAGACGCTCTCAGGCAGCATCCAAATTAGTGGAGTCTGAAAGAATTAAGCCAGCCCTGCACAAAGCCATTTGAATGTTGCTGCAGTGAACACTTGAGGTCCAGAGGGGTGTGACCTTGGGGAAAACATCAAACCCAGCCTGACTCCCCACACATGTGCAGGGAGTAACTCAAGCTGCAGGGTGCTTGAGCAAGCAGACCTTCCCAAAACAGAACAGCTAAGGAAGAAGCATGGCATGGAGGTACTTCTTCCAGCTCATGAGCCCAGCTGGCTTCAGCAGAAATCAGAAAGCATCAACGGCATCAAATTAACTCCATATGCTTGATGCTGCAGCGCTGCATTGTCCAAAATGTATCCATTAACTTGCACCACAAGGATTTTTCCGTCTGTAGCAGTAACCCCCAGCTTTCCATTATATGCTAACATTAAGCAAAATTATATCAATTTAGTCCTTAAATGGTTGCCCTTGCTGAAGGGCCACTTAAGTGGACAGGTAATATCTATCTTCATTCTCAAGCACTGTATTCCCTCAGGTTTTTTTCATATTTAAATTTCGGTAAGTTCTCATTTGCTCACTTTCTACATTGTACATCTTAGGACAGTAGTAAATTTTCCAGTTAAGTTCTAACTTGTATCCACGTAGTTTCTAGAGAATTAAAAAAATAATGGAAACTAGCAACTGGAGATCAAAGCATCTTTCCTACAAGAAAAGTCTGAGAGAGATGGGGCTGTTCAACCAGGAGAAGGCTCGGGGGGGGTCTCATGATGAGTATAAATAATTGAAGGGGGGGGCACAACGAGGACAGAGCCAGGCTCTTCTCAGTGGTACCTGTGACAGACCACAGACAGCGGGCACAAAATGAAACACAGGAGGCTCCTCTGGAACATCAGGAAACACTTCTACTGTAAGGGGACTGAGCACTGGCACAGATTACCCAGAGGGGTGATGGCGTCTCTATCCCTGGAGGTACTTAAAAGNGTCTGAGAGAGATGGGGCTGTTCAACCAGGAGAAGGCTCGGGGGGGGTCTCATGATGAGTATAAATAATTGAAGGGGGGGGCACAACGAGGACAGAGCCAGGCTCTTCTCAGTGGTACCTGTGACAGACCACAGACAGCGGGCACAAAATGAAACACAGGAGGCTCCTCTGGAACATCAGGAAACACTTCTACTGTAAGGGGACTGAGCACTGGCACAGATTACCCAGAGGGGTGATGGCGTCTCTATCCCTGGAGGTACTTAAAAGGCCATCTGGACATGATCCTGGGAAACCAGCTGTAGGTCACAGTGGTTCTGCTTGGGCAGGAGGTTGGATCAGATGATCACCAGAAGTCCCTTCCCACCTCAGCCACGCTGTGATTCTGAGATTATTTTTGCCATGATTTCTCTTACTCCACAAGTTTTTTTCAAATGACAAAACAGCTCGTGCCTTTCTCTCTCCTCTAACATCAAACAAGATGAAAAAGTACTTGTTATATAAATACAAGATTCTTATTCTGTGACTTTTTACGTAAGAGTATTTCCTTCAATTAAACAACAAAGTAATCAGCTGCATCACCGTCGTGGTGCAGAGATATATTGCAGGAAGGGAGGAAGAAAATTGCCTCTACCCTACAGTGCACTGGAAGAAAGAGTTCACTGTTTCTCAAAAGCTTTTACAACTTGGTCTTAAAAAAAAAACCACAGTTTTTTTAACTATTTGTCCAACACACTCAATATACTTAGTGCTATGTCTCAGGCATTCACATAATAAATAAATATGTAAGGCTTACAACCTTTACCGGATTATGCTATGTTTTAGCCTGTGCCAGAGATTTCAACTCAGTTGCTCAAATCTGCAACTTTACAATACACTAGAAAACCAAATACAAGTAGCACACTGAAGACAAGGAGTTGTCAATTTGAACCAAACAATATAAGGTTTCAGGACTAACCATTTCATAAAAAAAACCTCCTCATGCTGTATTTTAAAGAGCTCCATAGATATAAATTCCCTAGCTCAGATTTTGCAAAAAATCTTAATTTAGTTGGGAAGTGTAAGAACATCCTGAAAAAGACTTCTTCCCACATTTTCATTAATTCTCTGTTTATAGAAGACCAGAATTCACAAGTTTTCAATTAGCAGAGATGAACTGCACATAGACCGGCTTCCAACATAGCTGATATCAACATCTACTCGATAATAACTTGCTTCCAAATACTAGACAAACCTTTTTTATCAGGTAATGAAACTCATGTAAAATTTTCAACAAGCATTCTCTCAGCTGGACAGTTTATGAGTCACATCTTCAGTCAAGAAAAAGGTAATTCTCAGAGGGAAAAAAAGCTACAGGAAATTCAATATAACTTATACAGAATTGAAATTACACATGGGAGAACTTATGCCAATGGTTGGTTCTGAAATGCAAAGCTCTAGCTCATCATTCTAATTTCCTTCTTTCCACCTACCCAAAACCCAAAAAACAATCTCTGCTTTCCCTAACAGCAAAATCATCAGAAGTATAGTGTGCTGCTTCAGCACAAATCCGGCTTGTTTTGCTGAAGCCTTCAGCCACAGGATGGTTAAACTCACACATAACTGAACCAGCTACAGTGCCTATACAGAAAGGTTCACTTCTGCTTTCCCCAATATCAAAAAGTAAGAGGAACTCTGGCATGGGAACAAAACAGAAGTCAGGACAAAAGCAATTAAATTCCCCATATCACAGGTGTAAGGATCCTAGAAGAACCAGAACATGCATTAAGTTACTACAGGGGAAAATACAATACAGTCATCATAGTCACTCATTACTCAGTGGATAACTTGATATTTACCTCCCTACTAGTAGTGGCTTCTACTTTGTCCTCCTTTGCCCATAAATGTCATGATTATCATGCTACCTTACCTTGTTACTTCTCTGTGTAGTTACATACTTACGGGGACTAACCTGCCTCCTGAACAATCCACCATTACATCCTGAAACAGCCCAACACAGATAACAGCCAAAGCTTAGACTCCATCAGGGACAGCTTCCAGTAGACCCAGTTTTAGTCATTTGACAAGTCCAACAGTTGCAAAAGCCTTAATGTAAGAAGTTTGTAAGCTATGAAGTGCATGTCACTGAAAACTTGTCAGAAACACCAGTGTCAGTCAAATGGAGGGGGTTTAAAGCAGTCACAACAGGAAAAGTTCACCTGGCTTCTGTATCAGTAAAGCCAACATCAGAGCACTACGAAGCCTCTCAGGTTTCATTCAGGCATGACTCTTTTCTGGCAAGTTTGAAGCAAACTCTGCTTCCCTTTCTTTCAGCATTACGTACAAACCTCTACTCTTTCAAATGTTTTCTGTACTTCATTAAAAGTGACAGCAATCAGCCTTTCCCATCTGTTGACACCAGCAGCTTTGATTACCTATTTATCCACACCTTTCCATCCCATCCTTTCTCAGGGGAGCACTTTTTCCAATTCATGTAGTAAAACCACTCTTACCCACAAGCTGCCATTCTACCTCCCAGTATCTGCAGATACAGCCAACAGGACTAGATATTTTTGCTTGCTTTCAGAAAGTAACAAGCCAAAGACTTGAGCTGACAACACCAAATCACCTAAGAAGTAGTCATTAAAGACATCTTCCCAATTTGCTGTTTTATTTAGACTACTTAAGCTGAGGTATAATGAACTGTTTGGAGGTAGCCCTGTTCTGCTATATTTTCATTCAGAACATATTGAAACACCAATCATGGCAAAGCCCCACACAAAATTACACTGTTTGTGACTTGGGATTGAGAAGAGTTGCTACCAAGATATCCCCCTCTCACAAATGTAGAATCTGTACACTCTTCCTGCTTGGCTTTTTCCAGTAGGATCCATCTGAATTTCAAAGGCTACAAGCAAAAAGAGCAATGCTTCACAATATTCCAGCCCCTCCCCCTCCCAAAATCCCAAGCCCGCCTTGTCAAAAACCCCAAAGGAAAATCAAACACCCCAAATCATAAAGAAAACGAGGAGCTTACTATGAAGAAGCAGCAATACTTTGTATCTTTGTGCTCATTAATTAGGTTAATCTAACTGGAATCAAATCCCCAGAAAGTTATAAACAATTTTATTGTGGCAATAACTAGAAAAAAATCATCTCCTGAAAACCATAAATGTAACGTAAGTGCTCAAGCACCTTCTTTATGATTTTCATTAAAGCTATTTCAAATTTTGTGAATGCTGAGCTTTTGTAGTCATAAAGAAAAAAAATAAACAGCAAATTTTAAGACTAACACTAGTTCTACCAGCATAAGCTGCATTCCTTCAGGAAAAGGCATTCATCAAACATAGCAACCATAGGGCATCATATCAATCACATTAAGCAAAAAACTTTCTTCACTCACTATGCCCAAGTTTGAATTATGGTCATGCATATAATAAACACATTTGTGGTCCAGGAACACAGACGAGACATTTGAGCCACAGTTTTAGTTCTAAATTTTGAGTGTCTCAATTTGTACCGTACCTTCTTATGCAAAAGTGATAGGGACAAAAATTTATATTTAATGTGCACGTGGTAACTAAAGCCTTGTAAAAGATCTGGAATACAGTAAGAAGGAGGGACTTCCAAACCATACCACTCACATGAGCAGCGTTAGAAAAGTGGTATCAAAATGATCTAGCAGACACAGAGCTACTGCTATTGTAACCAATGGAAAAAGATCTCAGAAGTTTGGGAACATCTAGCTGAGATATAGGACATGAAGGATGACTGTACATAGGTGCTGTGCATCTAAAGGAATGGTGTTACCTCTTTCACAGCTTGCATTTGCTTCAAACTAGAAAAGCAAAATTGCTAGACACAAGATACATTTCCACGTTTTTCATTACAACATGTCTTAATCTCAGTTTGTAGATGTGATGCTGCTGCTGGAAAAAGGAAGGGTGTTTTGCAAAGAAGTAAGAAATACCAGTCATCTGACTGTCATTTGCTGTTGCAACCAAGTGCTCTGAAGCACAGCTCAAAGACAAAACAGCTTCTAAGTCACTCGCTGACCACATGATGCTGGTTGTTCAAATCCAATGACATTTCAGTAAAATCTCTTTGTAACAGTCTTTGAAGATGAAGAAAAAAAAGGGCACACCAAAATAAATTCCAGCACGTACTCAGAGTTTAGACTGGCACTTCTCAGAGTCCTTTTAGGCAATGAACACTTGTACGGAAATTCTCCAATTCTGTACAGCACGTAAAGTACGAAAGCTTTCTATTGCTCACTGGAAATTCTCAGGCAGCATTCCAAACATACTTTACATTCAATAAGAATTGCCAGTCATACTTTTTCTGCATCCACTCAAATTATGAAATATCTCAGAATAAAGCCAGAGAAATTCATCTAACTTGGGGGCTGGGAGGACCAGGTACAAAGCTAGCACTGAGAAGAAATTCTGACTTTAGAAATCAATAGAAACAATTTTTTTAATGATGTGATGATTTTTTTTCACTGAAGCATAAAATTCCCATGACCTTGAACTGGCAATCATGCCAACCTCCACTACTTTCTACATCAACAGGTTCTATTAGGAAACTAGTAGTTTATTCTCAAATACCTTTGGGCATGTTAAAGCAAGAGAAAGTACGTGCACAACTCTCTCATATGTTCTTTGCAAGTCTCCCTATGAAGATCCACAAAGGCAGGTACAACAGGCTGGGTCTCTCAACAAAACTGGACATTTTGACTAACTTAGGAAACTGGTCAGATTTATTCTTGGATCTGAACTGTAGCTCAGTCATCTACCTAAATCAAGTAATACCAGATGCTCAGGAAAAAAGTGAGCAAACTCTTCCAAAAACCATTATTTTCAGCCCAACAGAGTCTTCTGCAATCTACTTTTTAGTAGTTGGAAAATGACACAACTACAGAGGCACGAGACTATCAGCTCTTGTTCAATCAGAATCTGTCTGAACAGCACTGTCACAATTGCTACCTCAATGCTAGACTCCAGACTGCAAGAAACTCTGATGGCACTAAGTTAAAGAGCTGCTTGAGCTATAGAAGAATATTCTTTCATTGTTCTGCATCTGTCACCTTTCAATGTCCCTTAGTGTGAAGTGCCTTTTGAATCACTGTTGAGACAAAAAAACCCCTTTGAAATGCACTCTCTAACCTATTGTAGATATCAGATTTGAAGGCACACCTTTAGGAGAAGGTCTAGCACGATATTTAATTTTAGCACTTCAGTATTATTAAACTTGTCCAAACTAAGTGTTAGTCCCCTCTTCTCTCTCCCCCTACTGCTACGGCCTCCTCCCTCCTTTTTTTTTTTAATAGAGACATGCCACAGGCATCTATCAATTAGCAGGTCAGCAAACTAATAATTAAGATGTTCTTACATAAGTGTACATTGGTCTAAGACTGCAAGAGGTCATTTTTTTTGTGTGCATAAGAACACAGCTACACAGGCTGCTGTTTTTCTAATTCGGGATTGTAGATGTGATCAATAACTGGAAACAACATATTATGTTAACAAAGAAAAGAGAATATTTAATCAATCAGATTAATTGACTGGAATCCCCAAGGAAGCAGCTTGGGGATGAAAGAGAAATTTATATCCGTTCAAAGCCCTGAAGCACAAGTTTTTCCAACATTCACTAATCATATCATGAAGAAGACCACACTGAAGATCTCAGCTGGACAAAGACAAGTACGAAATTCTAATCATTCATAAACAAGACAAACAGAACATAAACAACACGGCAGGAATTTTAAAAAAAGCCATACATTTTTTAAAAGATCTTGAAATGCACTAACATGTTGAAGTTTAGGTGCCTCTATTATCGCAGCCATCCAGATGCTCTTAGTTATTTCTAAATTTTAAGTGTAACTTAGTGTCTTTGCAACATCAGAAACTCTTAAAAGAAACGAAAATACAGGACTATTTACAAAATGCCTTTAGGTATCTCGGTAAACACATAATTAAGTCTTTCACCTGTCTGCTACCCACAATTCCTTTCAATACCTTCCCACGAGTTCATTAAGTCCTCAAAAGTCAGATGAATGGGCAGCTTCTGTCTCCCAAAGCCACTTCCACAGGCTACCTCCTTTGTAGAACCCTACGTTTCTTGACAGCAACACCAACAAGACACACAAGTGATTTTTTTCTAAGCCATGTGCGCTACTTTTAAAACTCAAAAGCTTTTAAGGCCAGCTATGTAACAACTGTCCCAGTATCTGCACTCCTTTTGCTCCCTGAAGTTATACCAACTCAGTGTATTTACTGTTCCCCATCTCCAAATCCCAACATGGCTAACCAAAGATTACAGACACTTGGTAAACACGGCAGCATTAATTACAGGAAGCATTGTATTAGTTGTGCAAGACCTGTGAAACTCAGACCCAACTTTAGATGCACTAGCAGAAATAACATCCTGGCTCCTTATACCCCCTTTTTGACAGTTTTTAGACTTTAAATGTAGCACTCACGGCTTAACACCCCACTCTTTCTCCTAGCACCGTATGACTTATCACTTGGCAGTAAACACTAAAGGCACTGCTGAAAACCAAGGCTGAAATTACCATTCCTCACATTTCTTCCACATTTGGCAAACACCCGTGACGTTCACAGGGATACCCAAGCTCGGATCAAACTACGCCTGTGGGACCAGGGTTACACGGGTTCTGGCAACCCACCTCCTCAGCCCCCGCCTGCCCCGCTCCTACAGCCTCCCCCAGTCCCACGCTGATTAGAGAAAGAACAAGGAATGAGTGGAACAAGGAGTGATGCCAAACGCCTTTCTCGGCCACCCAGCGACACCGAGAGCCAACCCCGCGCTCCCACCG
>VXAD01006406.1:1507550-1658609 GCA_013399195.1 Dicrurus megarhynchus | reverse complement strand
AAAGGGGCGGGGCTCCGGACGCACCCGTGCCGGGGCGTGGCCGGGGCGTGGCCGGGCGCGGGGCCGGGCGGAAGCGGAAGTGGCCGTGGGTCGCGGCGGGGGAAGAGGAGTGAGTCCTGGCGCGTGCGCGCCGAGCGCTTCCCGCGGGGAGGGGGCGGCGGATCCCAAGGCTGCCCCCGGGGAAGGGGGGTGGGCACGGGCGGCGCCTCCCCGCTTCCGCAGAGCTTGGTCCGCTCCGCAGCCTCCGCCAGCCCGTATAGCCTCAGGGCGCTGCTGGGACGGGAGGGACGCGGGGCTCGGCTTGGCCTCAGAGCCCGGGCTGGGGGCTCACACCCTCGCCGGGTTGCGTTGAGTGGGCCAGGGTAGGGCTTCCCGGGGAAAGCAGCGCCCTGCGAGGGTCCTCGGGCAGATGGACATTGGACTGCCAAAGGAGGTGATAGAGTCCTGGAGGTGTTTAAGGAAAGACTGGACATGGCGCTCTGTGCCATGGTCTAGATGGCGTGGGAGTGTTCGGTAATGGGTTGGATGTCATCATCTCTGAGGCCTTTTCCAACCTAAGTGGTTCTGTAACTCTGCGTTCCCAGTGGGCGTGTGAGCCATCTCCCAGCATCAGGTGTTGCTGGAATTAGGGAGGGCACAAGCACAGGTGGGTAGTAAGTTTATGGCCTTTGGAAGAAGGGTCAGGCAAATCAGCAGAACTACAGGGATGTTGTGAGGTTATGCAGAGAGAAAATTAGATGGGCTAAAACCCATCTAGAACTTAATCTGGCTACTGCTGTAAAAGACAACAAAATGTACTTACAGATACATCAGAAGTAAAAGGCGAGCGAAGGAGAGTGTTTATCTTTTATGGAATGCAGGGGGAAACAGTGGTAAAGGATGAGGAAAAGGCTGTGGTACAAAGTGTCTTTTTCTCCGTCTTTAACAACAAAGCCCTCAGGATGCACAGCCCCTGAGCTGGAAAAAGGGAAGAGGGAGTAGAATGATTCTGCTGTTGGGTCAGAGGGCTCGTCTGCTGGAGGGTGAGAAGGCTCTGCAGAGGGATCTGGATAAGCTGCGTCAGGCAGTGCTACAGGCTGGGGGAAAAGTGTGGAAACTGGCCCAGCAGAAAAGGACCTGAGAGTGCTGGTCAACAGTTGTCTAAAGATGAGCTGGCAGTGTGCTCAGGTGGCCAAGAAGGCCAGCGACATCCTGGCCTGGATCGGCAATAGTGTGGTCAGCAGGACCAGGACAGTGATCATCCCCCTGTGCTCGGCACCAGTGAAGCTGCACCTGGAATCCTGTGTCCAGTTCTGGGCCCCTCACTACAAGAAGGACATTGAGGTGCTGGAGCGTGTCCAGAGAAGGGAAGTGGAGCTGGTGAAGGATCTTGGAGGACAAGTTATATGAGGATTGGCTGAGGGAGCTGGGGTTGTTTAGTCTGGAAAAAAGGAGGTTCTGGGGGACCTTATTGTTCTCTATAACTGCCTGAAAGGAGGCTCTAGCAAGGTGGAGGTTGGCCTCTTCTCCCAGGTAACAAGTGATAGGAGGAAAAGAAAATGTCCCCAAGTTGTGCCATTGAATTTTTTCCTAATATCTGTAAGATTGCGTATTAGTAAAAATTTATTCTCTGGAAGGGTGATCAGGCATTGGAACAGGCTGCCCAGGGAAGTGGTGGGATCACCATCCCTAGAAATATTGAAAAGACGTGTGAATGTGGCACTTGGGAATGTGGTTTAGCAGGGGACTTGGCAGTGCTGGGTTAATGGTTGGACTCTATGACCTTCAAGGTCTTTTCCAACCATAGTGGTTCTATGAGTCCATGAAGTTGTGCGTCTGGAAGTGTGAAGTTACCACTTTTAAAAAGATGATGCAAAATGGTTACTTTGTGTGTTACCTGTCAAAAAACTTGAACCCAGAGTGTAGCAGCAAGTAGTGTTTGCTTCTGAAGGAAGTTCAGCTCACTGAAACAGGGCCAGCATTGGTTTCTGTTTTGTTTCTTTGAAAATGTCATTCCATTCCCACTGATGGAAGCTCTGTGTAAAGCTGATTCACTAGGGCTTGTGTATTGGGGCTGAACTCTTGGTGATAGGATAATGTGACTGTTTAGCAGTGACACGGAGATGTAAAAGCACTCTTGCGTACTCACTCCGAACTCTTCCGTTCACATGGTGGCGTGCTGTAAAAGACTCTGCTTTCCAGATTTGGATTTTCATAATTTTTCCGTAAATTTTATAATCAATTTACCATTCTGTCTTGTAATAAACTTTGTATTTTATTACTGCTGTATTGTTTTATGTTGTTGATACACAAAAAGAGCCTAAGTTGCAGAGCATGAACTGGTTGTAGCATAGGGTAAAATAGTTGTGTGTTGAAAATGTTTTAAAATTCCAGTGGGATCACAATAAAAATAGGGACAAAAACATTTTAGTGTTGCTGCTCCGGTGGAATTGAGAACCTTTAAAGAAACCTTCTGCCTTTTCCTTTCCTTTCTGGCGAGTTGGAGCGTGTTCAGAGTGAGCTTTGTAAGAGCTGGGTCTGGTGCTCTGCCTCCTCTTCCAGGCAGGAGGGAAAGCCCTGCCGGGGTCCTGCAGCGGCCTCTCGTGGCCATCCGCGGTGTCTGCAGGGCGTGCGGGGCGGAGGGACTGCAAACACTCCCTTCTGCCTTTCTCTTCACAAACTCCTTTCTGCTGACTTCTTCGTGCTCTGGCAGTAAAGACTAACTCTTTTTCACTCTTCTACACCGAAAATCAATGTAAAAGCATTTCACTGTTTCAGTGCTTTGGAAGAGGTTTGTTTGGGTTTGTAAAACTAAATTAAATATTTAGAGATGTTGCTCAGTTGCTCCAAAACAATTTACGGATGGCTGGGAAAAAACTAACTTTGCTGAAGTGTGTATTCCAGGATTGAAGAGTGTAGGTAGAAAAATGTGCTTTTAACAATATGCTTAAAACAGTTTCTTATATGCCGAAGGGGTACTGTTTTGAGAAACCAGAGAAGAAAGCCTGATGGTGTAGTGCCTCAGAGGATGTGTGAGGCAGAAAAAGCTGCATGAGTTCTGGAAATGGAGCATTATATAGGTCTACTTGAGGCAGACAGCTACAAGTTAATTATTCAGTAGTCATTCTGAGAGAGGCAGATTGTTCATCAAGCTGCTTTGTCTCTCACTGGAGTTGCTGTCTCCTTCTAACTTTTAAAGGATTTGAGTTCTGTGTCTGAAGAACAGTATATCTAAATACATCTTGGAAAGCTAAGTGTCCAAAATACATGGGCTTGTATAAAAAAAATCTGAAAATTTTTTTTTGGAGGTGGTGTAAACAATTTTTTTCAGTCTATGCATGTTTTGTTTCATGAACTTTTAAATTTATGGTTCTTGAGATGAAAAATGAGTAGAAAAAAAGACTTTGCTTTTAATCTGTTGATTTTGGTTGGAGTGTTAAATCTTGAACTAGTGCCTCAGAGTTTAATGAACTTAAACATATGAGCAGTTTCAGGTTCCCTCTGCTGTTTGGTGGGGTCGTGGGTGTGTAAAGTGTGCTTCCTTTCTGCACTACTCTGGTGCAGCATCAGCCATTCTCACAGCCAGCGAACACACAGTTTGAGTCAAGCTTTAAGGGGGTTTCTGTTTCAGCTTCCACAGACAAGGTTAATTTCATTCAAAGAAGTTAATTCTGTTAGGTACACACTGGGGTTTTTTCTGTGCTGAATACCTGAAGTATATGAATTAATGTGTTCTAGTGAGTCCTACAAGGAAGGGTAGCTTTTTTTCATTTGATTGATCTCCCAATTAAGGCACAGGGAACAAAATAATGGAGAAAGATCTGAAGCAAATTTGATTTCTACTTTAAAATAATGCTCATCTGTGAGTTCCACCAACTCTTGCTTAAGTTTTCTTTTAAAACTGAGCTGCCCGAAAGAATCTTTGTATATGTTCATTGAAGACTAGCTTCTGCAATCCTTTCAAAAGAAACTTGAAGGTAGTTATGATTTTTATGTTTGCTTTCAGACCTTAAAAAATGAATTTCAGTGCTTTATAAACTCTAGGCTCTAAAATATTTTGATATTCTTCAGGAGCCAAATAATGCAAATGTTGAGACTCATCATGTTGGTAGCTTGTGCTTAAAGACCTCTGCCATGTCTCTGAAATTGTATCTGTCCATCCCAGTTTCAAGGGAATGTTTTTTAATGAGAATGGCTGGTATCAGTAGTTAATGGTTACTTGTGTGTTACAGACCTAGCTTTACCCAGAGAGACTTACTTTATAAAGGGTTTGTTAAATTGCGATTTTAGGTAAAGGTAGTACAGCAGTGTGAAGGGGCTCTTGGAAATACTTTCAGCCTCACCAAAAATGTGATAATGACCCATGAAATCAGATGAAGACCTGAATTAAACAAAACAACCCCCCAAAATCCCTTTGAATTCAAGTTTGGCTGTGTTTTTCTACCTCCAGAACTGCCGTTTTGTAGTATTACTGTAAATAGTGGGTATTTGGAAGCCTACCATCAAAAAAAGAGATAAAACACACTAAGAGCCTAAGGAGTATTTTAGAAAACTTGTTCAGGCTTTATTATCTGTATATTTATGGTTTTGTGAGAATGAATATATAAGGAAAAATTGCTGTTACAGTTGAGTGAGGAAATATAAATTGTGAATCAAAGATGTGATGACCTTTTATGACACTGCAAACACTTGAGTATTGAATTACTTGAGCCTTGTTCACCTTAGCCTGGAAGATGGAACCCATTGTCTGGACTGTAGGCTGCCCAGAAAGGTCTTGCAGAGGGTAAGAGATGGCTCTGAGATGGGTGCCTTACCCTGCCCCACCATGGTGAGGGACAGTGGAGGTAGGGACAGGAAGCTGCTCTGTGCTTTTGTTGTCTGTTTCCTCTTCAGTATTTGCACAGTTTTGAAAAAATTCTGCATTTTTTCCTTATATGGCCTGCTGACTACAACTGATGTGAGATGCAGGCTTCGAAGAACGAAGGAGTCTGAGGACAGGCTTTGAACATGCTGAGTTCGGTCTTTTGTTAGGAGGAGATGGTATCCACACAGAGGTTTGTGTTGGGAATTCAGGGAACTAAAATACACCAAAGTCATCTTTAGTCTTCCTTCTGCTTGTTTTTTTTTTTTTTTTTTCCCTTGAGGGTATTTTCAGTGGAATTCATTCTCTAGAATGCTTAACTATACAGTTGTACCCATGTACCAGCCCAAGGAAGAGATTTGGCTTGGGAATAAGTGGGCAGGAGCAGAGGAGGACAGGACAGCTCTGCAGCTGTACTGGCTTGGTTTTTCTTGCAGTATTTGTAACTGTGAAAACCTCTTGTTCTTTTAACTGTTACCTCCATGACAGCTGTTTTTGTATAAAATACCTTATAAAATATATTTGCCTTGCTGGTCTCAAGTATTTTGGAAAATATGCCTTTAGTTACAAGCAAGTTTCTATGGGTGGCAGGGTACAAGTGAGTAACTGATACACAGATCACCTCAAATATGAGAACCAGAGAGTTGTTGCCCATCTGTGTTCTCTAGGGTTCTGTGTCTCTCTCTAGCAGTTTTTGGTTTGTTTTCTGAGCTCTTTTTTTCTCTACAGTGAACCTATTGCTGTTCATTTGCTGAAAGAGTTGAGTGCTGGGAGGTTTCATTTTAAATCAGCAGTTCCCCATATTGCAAAGAAGCAGAATGCTGATTGTTTTCAGGAATAATGTTCAGTCTCCGTTAATTATTAGAGTGAGTCAGCAGCTGAAAAATAAAGGCATCTTATACAAATGAAAAGGAGCTTGGCTTTGTCATAAAATCAAAAATAAGCTCACAGGGCTTCAGTGGAGGGTGTTTGCAAGTTGATCTATCATAAATGCTAATGAATGTTAACTACTTGATTACTCGGGGCTGATGTAGGAGCAAAGAGAACTTTGTTCTAAAGTGAATGTCAGTATTTCAGGCTGCAGTAATTGTAAATTCAGTGAGTTTTGTGTCCTATGGCAGCTTAAGGAAATGCTTCCTTTGCGAACAGCTAGCAAGTATGGCTGCTGGTGGAAGAGTTAAAGAGAAGGTGATTCCTTTGCATAAAGATTTCTTACTGGACCTCAAAGTATCCTTGGACAACTACTGTGTATGCTTATGCTACTTGATGCTCTTTGAAAGGGGGTATAATCCATCCTTTTTGGCATTTTTCTACACTTTACAACTTGACTATTGCAATTCTTTTAAAAAGTTTGTTTTGCTTGGCAACTAAAGCAATTGGGATTTCTTTTCCCCGCCCTGTTGTGCATATTCCTTTATGAGGAAGCAGTACTTCCCGACGGTGTGTTTGCCGGGTGGGATTTCCCCGGTTCCGGCTCTGCCGTGGTGCCCAGAGCGGCGCAGGACCCTGGAGAGCGCCGGGCTGTGGGAGGGCACCGGCCCCCGCCCCCCGCCCCCCGCCGCAGCCCCCGAGCTGTGCCCACGCCGGGGTCGGGCGTGTGGTGCGCCTCCCGCGGGGATTGCTTTCCTGCTGGGTGCTCACCTCAGGCCTTCAGTGCGTTTTTGTTCTCAGTGGGGAGCTTGACTTGCTTCTGGCTGTGTCAGCTTTGTTGGGAATGGAAGTTTGGCAGGTAAAGATATATAAAATATAGATTATGCTAGCTGGTTGAATAGTATTCAGCTACACATTATAGTCAACTGGCTAACATAAGTACTTTTGAACTCAAAAAGTCCTGGAGTCCTTTTTTTTTTTTTTTTTTTTTAAATAAGAGAAAAAACCAAAAAAAACCCCAGCTTTTGAAAGGTGGGAAACTACAAATTGGTTATTTGACTCCTGTATGCCTTTTATGGAAGTGTTACTCTATGCTTAGAAGGTTGCGGTCCTTTTTTTTTTCCTTCCTTCAAACTGAAGGTATAGGTAAATTTGCATTCAGAGGCTTTTGTATAAGATTCAGCAGATGTGCTTGTTACTATTTGACATAATTCTTGTTTGTTTGTAATGGTTGCTATCCATAAGCAAATGTGACTTAATAAAAGAAAAAACAACTCCTGCCAAATTTTTTTAACTTTCCTTATTCATAGTAGCTTCTACAGAACATACTTCAAACACTGTTTGGGTTTTTTTTTTTTGTTAAAGGGTGTTTTTTTTCCCTCTGTGTGTATATATAGTATATTTGCAAACTAGTTTTGCAAGAATGTAGCTGAAAGTTGGTTTTTTTCCATCCTCATCCCTGTGTGTTCTGCCTTAATATTTGTTGTATGACTTTAAAGTATGATCCTTGCCCCTTTTGTTGTTAAAGGGCAGAACTGTCATGCTTGTATTGGTACTTGTGCTTTATTGCATGGTTTTATTGCAAATGGCTTTAAAAATACCTCAGGGGGCCTTCAGCCTCGGTTTGTGAGGAAGGGCTCCAATAAGAGCAAAGGCTGCTGTGGCAAGCTCTCTACCATATGTTTGTGTTCTCTTTAAGTGCCACTTGTCCCTTGACCCTGGCCGGTGAAAACTGGGATGGTGGGATGTGTTTTGTCAGACATTGTCAGGCTGATGTTCTGTCCCCAAAAGTGTCCCATAAAACTTTTAATGTGAAGAATCTGTCTACAAAATCTCCAAGCAGGTTAAGAAAAAAACAGTGACAGGAAAAAAACCTACTGTTTTGTTTTGTTAAGAATGCAGAAGTGTGAGGGAATCTGCTACTTTTGGTAGCACAAAAAAGAATTAAACAATCTATATTGAGATGAAAATATGATTTTAAGCTGTATAACAGTGATGTTTGAAGAAGACTTGCTGGCAGAGTATTGCTGAATGACTTGGAAATCAACAAATGTGCTGTGACCCAGTGAAATAATTCACAGCAAGATCACTCAGGGTTTCTTGTTGTTGGGTTTTGTTTGTTCTGAGTTCTGAATTTCTAGCTGCCTGCATACTGAGTGGATGTAATGCTGAATTTCTACTCCACTATTTTTCCTCCACTTGGCTAACAAGTGATACCGAAGGGTGGCGCTCTTGTTTTCTCTTTCATGCCTCAAAGCAGTCATTGTTTCTTAAGAAGTGCTCTTGTTCTCTTTATCACTGCTGTCCCGTTGTCAGTGTTGTTCTCAGGTATGGGGTTTTTTCCCCTGGGAGACTTGTGGATACAGTTTCCCATGTTTAAGGATAATTCAGAGAAAATTGCATAGGCTGACACTGGGGGGGGGGCTGATTTGCAGTATGTGCAGTATATTGGGACACTTGATGTCTCATTGGTGCTTTGCAGGCCATAGTCACATTTCTTCCTGAGAAATTCTGTCAAAAGAGACTTTTCTAGGCAGGCAGAGTAATTTTGATTATCAAGTGATGTTAAAAAGAAAATGAAATATTCTGTGAGCTCTTTGCCTCAGGTTTGGATGTGCTTTACTGAAACCCATTTAAAATTTAAAACAGTTGTCATTTGTTATTTTAATCCCTAATACTCAGTGAAGATGTTGGACATAAAATAATTTTAAGCAGGTGCTTTGAATTACAAAAGCCACTTCAGTGCCAGAGCAAGTGGAAGTACTGTAGTAGCAGTTTCATTGTCTGGCAGAGTATGTTATGCTTCAGTAGAGAAAGAAAATGAAAATTTGGGCAAGAGGAAAAGGGAATTTATCATTTTCCCACTTCATACATGATGAAGTCAAGATGAGGATTTGGGGTTTCCTATGTTTAGTAGTGAGTGAAGATATGGGAGTTACTCAGAATTGGCTGGTAAGTCTCTTGTATAAATTCCAGCCTTGTGCAGTCAATAGGTGCATGGGCTGTGACAGCAGGACCAACTTGAGTGCATTTCCTGACTAGTGTAGCTCTTTAAAAATCTAAATTAGTAAGAGAATAGGGTATGGACTGCAAACACCATCTTAGATGTTGTATAGCTGCCTTACCATGCAAGGTGCTGTCAGACCACCCAACTTCCATTTGCTTCTCTGCCCTAAGGAAAAGGATCATTTTTTATGTGTGAACAAATTGTACAGTCACCACTTTGACAGTTAAATTACAAAATACACATCACTGTTTAGTTGAAAAATATTAGTCAGTCAGAAGCACAGCAGACATTCTTGTCTATTTCTTTTTTCTGTAAAAGATACTTACCAAGGCCATTGATGCTTATTGAAAATGCATTTCCAATGGATTTTATTCATCTTAATCAACAGACTTGACAGTATTAGTGAAGCATGGTCTCTCTAAAAGAAATGACTAATGTACCTTGAGCTCCTTGTTTTGACACTTCATTGTCCTTAAGAAAATATTCCTGCCAGTGGGGCATATTCCATGAAGTATTTTGTGTATGTTTTATTGCATATTTGGAGAAAGAAAAATATAAAAGGGCAATGTTACATTTCTAATGAAGAACTGTATTATGTTGCAGTACAGGTATGGTTTCCTTTGCCTTATAAATAATGCTGAGAGATTATAACTTCAGAGGCAATGCAACTTAGATGTAGATTACTTGGGGAAAAATGAGTGCTGCATTTAATTATGTCAGCCTTCCTGTTAATTGTTGAGGGACCTGCTCCAGCCTGGTGCTGTGGATGTAGCTTCTATGGCATGAGTCAAAAAGAAGGTTTTATAAAAAGCAGTCTTGTCAGCAAATTACAGATGAACTTGAAAAGAGGGAAGAGCTCATGGGAAGAAGGGTTGGGCTTGTGTGGCTCATTGCAACTGTCTTGCTCCCTTGCCACCCTCACAGTCTGGGTGTTGTAGTCTTTGCACTGACATGGCTGCTGGTGAGGAACTTGGAGCTAATAGCATGATTTTTTGATGTTGTTTTGATACATGTGAATACAAAGAAAGAAAGGGTCTCTTCATCCCATTTGCCACCATCTGGGGGCTTAACTTTCTCCCTGAGAATTCAGAGTGAGGGGAGAGAACCACCAAAAAATCCTTCTCTAATCTGCATGTGTCACTTTATTCTGGAAAAGTAATTAATTGCAGTCAGAAGGTCCTTGC
The DNA here is from genome assembly GCA_013399195.1 of Dicrurus megarhynchus. Classification (NCBI taxonomy): domain Eukaryota; kingdom Metazoa; phylum Chordata; class Aves; order Passeriformes; family Dicruridae; genus Dicrurus; species Dicrurus megarhynchus. The sequence continues at coordinate 1,648,708 of VXAD01006406.1, read as the reverse complement.
TGCTTTTCTTTCTTTAATCTCCTAGACTTTAAGAAAGGTGTCTGCTGGTTCTGCCTTGCTGTCTCTCAGATGGATCACACCCCTGCATCTTGTCACTCTCTTCTCTGCTTCTGTACAACATCCAATGAAGTGAGAAGCTCTGAAGTCTGGAGCCCCTGGCATCACCTGAGCACTGCTCATTTTCTACTTGCTCCATTTGTTCATGTGAGCAACTCGAATTTAACAGGCAGTGAGTAGCCTAGTGAATCTTTAGTACTTTCCTGTTAAGGATCTGAGAAGGGTCTTTGTTTAAGAATCCACCCCAGCTTGTGTTTTTGACTCCAAATTGTTTGAACAAAAATATTTTATTGGAATAGTTTAAGGTCTGACATACTGGGGGTTGGGCTGTATCATCATTGGTTCTGTATTTGGTTTAGGAGATGGTGACAGAAGGTGAAAAATGTAAAAAGAAAGGAATAAATTGGAGTCTGATATATTGCTTACTAGTTGGGCTGAGTCTATAGAGGAGCTGATTTGGCTATCTGAACTGTATTAGCATTCCAGGATTCTTTTGTAACAAGTGATGTGTTTGGGTGGGCAGTAAGAAATGACATGTGGCAAATAGGCTGCAAGATGCTTCTCTTATCTACAAGACTCAGAGCTTCTTTCTTTCTTCTTGGTGTTATAGGCAATGACTTAACAGAATAAAGTAGAGTAATGCAGTCAGAATTTGAGCAAAGCTTGTGTTTTGCCCTGTGAAAATAAGGACTGTGGAAGGTACTGCACTAAATCACTTGCTAAGGGATTGCCTGCAAAAATATCATAGGACACAAAAATATTGAGATATTCTTGGCTTAAGATTTCTTGACAGAAAGATGTAAGATGTATTTTCAAGTGACAGTTTGTTTATCCACAGTTTGGATGGCCAGGCACCTGAGGGCAGAGATATTTTGGCACTAGTTATAAATACTTAGATATGGCTCCTCATCCTCTAAAGTGTATGTGCTTAATACATTTCTATTTTTCTTCTCTTGACAGGCTGTGGCTTTTGGTTTTTCCTATAAGCTAGTGCTTAATCCACTTTTTCCTTTTATTCTGGTTATTTTTTCCTTGTGAGGAAGAAATTGTTATTGGAATTGTTATCCTTGTTATTTCCATGCCTTTGGAGTTTTTTGTCTTGAACAGTCAAGCACCAGGCTCTACAGAGAAATTTGCATTCAGCTGAGTGCAATTAGGAGCTTTCCAAAGCCTCTGTACCTGTGGGAAAGTATTTGTAAGCTTGAGGACAGAATACTTTTCACAGTGTTGTGTCACAGTGGTGACACAAAAAGTCCTGCATTCAAGGAGCAGTGTAAGCTAAGGTAGGGGGAGAAGGAGTGGCTGTGAGGGATGTGGCAGGAGCAGGTGCTTTGGGAGCTGCCTGTCTGGAAACCATGTGATGGTGTTGAGCAGTTGGGTGTGTTGGGCCCAGATAAATAGTTTACTGTAATGTAGTCAAACTGTGGTTGCAAAAGAAAGTATCTTTTTCTTTTTTTCTTTTCTCACTAATTCTATAGATACTACAGTCTAAGCACTAAATTTGAATTGTGTTGATTTAACTGGTTTTTTTTTTGTGAGCAAAGACTGAGGCCTGGGGAGAGTTAAAACAAAGAGAATTAGCTAGTGCAGAAAACAGATTAGGTTACTAGTACTTTAATTAGAACAACATAGAATATGCTAAGCTATAGAATTGTAGCACTGGGAGCATGCAACAACTATCTGATAGAAGTAACTGCTTTGTTTAGTAGGGTGTTTAGTCTCATCAGTTTAAGGCATGAGTAGTTCGGATTCTCTTATCAAGCACAACTGCATCAAAAGAAAAAGCCCTATGGAAAATAAAAGTGAATAAAATGAGCTCTGGCGCTGAATTTAGTGGTATTTCTGTGATTGTGATTTCGTATATTTAAATTGATGCAGGAACTCTGAGTACTTAAAAATAAAAAATAAGCGAACTGATATTTACAGATATGCCAAATCTCTTGGAATCTCACTTGTAGACATAAAAGCGTGTAAGTTCCCGATTAACAAAAAGTTTTTGTTTCTTCATTTAAATGTGACTACTACATGTCTCTTTGAAATGTTGTATTTTGTTATCTCTGGTTTTTTATGTGGTTTTCTCTCCAAATCTCTGAAATGAGAAATTGCTATAATAATGTTTCAGATTAGAGTTAGAGCTGTTGCATCTGTGTTTCAGTAAGGAAAATGGGTGGAATTGGAAGTTATGGTTAAGTTGCATGCAGATATGAATTTTGTTTGGGTTAGTAAGTAATATTATGTATTATCTTTTAAATAGTTTTTAAGTGTGTTTCTTTTTTTCCTCTGGTTTTCCTGGCCCTTTAAGCTTTTTATTTTAAAAAACCTTTCAGAGTTTTGATCAGAGTTAAGGTTATGTGGTAGTGAAGCCTTTTATCCTTATTTGATAAGAGTGGTAGATTTACCATATGGTAGCTGCCTGTGTCTGTTCAGCTATTGGAATTCTGAAAGTAACAAGATAAACATAATATATATATATTGTCATTTAGAAGCATTAACTAGATTCTTAAACTGTTTCTTTTAGAGAGAGGTGCATATTTACATAGGTAGTCTGAACCTTCCAGGCTGTTCAGAACATCTGTTTCTTAATTGGTGAATGGAGGTGATGTTTGGTTAAGGAGGATAATTAGCTAATATTTAAATAACTAAGTTAGAAACTTGGAGAGCGCTAACAGTCCTTTGTCAGAACTGAGCCTCATTCAGACTCCACTTCATTCAGACTCCACTCATTCAGACTCCATTCAGGTCCCACACTTACCTCAGCCAATATTCATCTTTATCTCCAGGAGGCATCACATGATCCCCACAGCACACTTGGCAAAAATGGACATTTTCCAATATACCTGTTATTAAGCATATTTGTATCTCTAATGTGGCATCAGAGGATGACAGGGCAGGGAAAAAATGCATTCAAAAAGGGAATATAATTATTCCCGAAACATAATTCTCCATCTGTTGTGCTTCTGTCACTTGTTTTAGGAAGGGAATAGCATTCTGTGTTCAGCACAGCATCTCTGTTCTTTTAAAAGAAGGTTTCAGTTTCTAGGCAGGCTATAATGAGCCCAGATTTGATGGCAAACTTGAAGGAAATAAAAAGCAGTGTTGGATGGATGTTTGTTATAGGATGGCTTTCTTTAGCTGTCTGGCTTGCATTTGCATGAACAGACTTCAACTCTGTCGTGCAACCAGCCAGTAGAGGGTAGTGTGTTCATGGAGACATTGAATTGTCTGAGTCTTCTGTCACTGATGTAGCTCACAAAACAAATGGCTTGATTCAGTGGTCTTTTGAAGCTGTCTGATAAACCCCTAAACACCAGAGATGAGTTGCTGAGACATAATGGTTATCTGAAAGTCTGAATTAGTCATGCAGTGACTCTGACCAGAAGTTCTGGGGAAAAAAAGCTTGTTGGAAACAGAAATTGATTCTGGATTCTGAGTGATGACTGTGATTGTTGTACTCCCATTCCGTAACAAATGAAATAAATATTGATTCTGATAAGTCTCATCTGCCTAACTTTAGGTTTCTTGCTCTCTCTTAGTGTTGGACTTTGCCTTTGCCAGCCGGCTGCTGCCATGGATATACCAGTCTTCATACTTGCAGGGCTCCTTGTGCATTGTGTGTTCTTGGTCTCCATTTTTGACATCTACTTCAGCTCTCCCCTCGTCCATGGAATGACTCCTCAACAGACTCCACTACCGCCTCCGGCAAAGCGTCTTGTGCTTTTTGTTGCTGATGGTCTGCGAGCAGATTCTCTGTATGAATTGAACAGCAATGGCACACCCCGGGCACCTTACCTGCGGTAGGTCCAAAACGCTACTGAGCCACAAGGTTTTGCTTCTGGAGGCAGCTCTAGGTAACGGTGAAAAGAGAACAAGAAGAACAATGACAACTGTGATGGCTTGAGTACTGCCTTCCCTCTGCCTTTGAAGTAACAAACTTTGCAGAGTTACACTGTGCAGAAATGTGTGAGCTTGGGTTGGTGTCCCTTGTCAGGAAAGCTGCTAAAACTGGGACAGTGTAAATTGAGTCCATATTGTCCCCTGAACACTACAGATAGCCAGTAACTGAGAGGGGAGTGAACTTTCTCTATTCACGTCAGCGTGGTATCAATTCCGAAGCCTGGCAGTCGCTAATTTAAACTGCTTCCTGGATGCTCAGTTTAGGAGTAGTAGTTCATTAAATGTGCTTGTCTTCTAATTCTAAGCTACTGACGAAACTTTTTAAGGAGTGATTAAAAGAGATGTCCTGAATGGATCTAACAGCAGGCTGCCACTTCCTCTTTGTTCCACGCTTCCTGTGTGCGTGACCCTGCTGCCTTCCTTGTGCCCTCTACAGTGTGTGTCTAATTGCTTAAAGGAATGATTTCGTTTAAGGCTGTGAAAAAGTAATCCTGCTTAAAAAGTGTTGAAAGTCGTATCCCTGTGTGCTTAGGACCAATTTTCATTAACTTTTCCTGTTTCCTTATATCAAGATAATTACTTGATCATGAGAATTAATTTCCTAGACTGAAAAAAAAAGACAGTATTAAATAAGACTACTTTTGTGTAATGATAAAATTGGTCTGGCTTGAATATCAGAGCAAGCCCAAATAATCAGTTATCTGAAGCTCTTAGGGTTTTTGCAGTCCACTACTGCAAAAGTAGTACAGAAATGTGAGGACTCTTTGCTGTGGTGCTTGCCAGCCCATATGGGCTTACTCGTACCTACTTTTGTTGCTGTTTTTATAAGGTGCTGTCTGCCACTGGCAGGTGTCTGCCACATCCATGTGAGTTTCCTACGTCGTCTTCTAGCAGTGGACTTCAGAGCAATTTCTTTTCTTAGCAGTAAGACTGTTGGTCTTTTGCATCACCAACCAACACCATCAAGGTGTGAATGCTAGGAGCAGTGGTGAGTAGTGGCCAGGGAAAAGTTATAATGGGTTTTTTTTTCACTAAGTGATTTGAGTTTTGAAGTTTCAGGCATTCAGCATTATCATGCCTATCTAGAAAAAAGTTAAACCATGTATTAGCTTGTCTTCTGCTGGAAAATTGGGACTTTTGCTGTCTCTGCTTTACCTTGTCTGTGGAGTTGGGGACTTTCTATTTCAAAATCTGTAGAAATAAAGCATTGCCACCTGTGCTGAAAGTACCTGGGTGAATGGAGGGGAAGAACTGCCTTGTAACAAGCAAAGATGCTGGTAGGTCACCGAGTGGCAGAAAATGCAAACAGAGGTGTGAAGTGCCGTCAGTATTTCTCTCGTCCCTCATTCTGCATAGAAGTACATATGTGTGTGAGCGTGTGTATGTGAGAGATGATGAAAAGAAAAAAGCATGCAGCATGTTGTGCCTTCTGAAATGTGGAGTGTCAGGCAGCCCAGAGTGTATCTTCAGATCTATTATGTGAGCTGCCACAATTTTGAAGCAGCAGGCTCAGTGTTTTATCCCTGAACCTTTGAGCTACACAACTTCCATAAGTTAACTTTGTAAACAGGTTGTCAAGATCAGATGTTAGTTTCTGGAAGTATTTCCTTTTTTTTTCTGCCAAGTTACTGCTGTATGAACATTCCTTTTTCAATACTACTAACTCAAGTATATGCAACTTAATATGAAGTTTACGTTTTGCATGTTCATTCCTAAGATCCAAGTGTTTAGTCCCTTAGCCACTTTATAGTAGTGGGCAGCATAGCAGCCAGATTACTAGTCTTATCCAAGTGGAGTACTTTGGGAACTACTGCATTGTTAATAAGGAAAGATTATTTTTAAATGAGCAAGAACCATTCTTGTAGCAATGTGCTATTAAAAGAAGCAAAGTTTTAGTAGGTACATGGAATTAAAAATAAATATCCATTAGGCTTGATGCAGATTGTTGGATAATACATGTACACCAAGTACTTAGTCTTTTACAATATTCTTGAAAAAATCTGGTTTTCAGCAGTGTTGTCAGAGCTGTGAGGGCCAGTAAGTGATCTGAATCGTTGCAATGGTGATTTCAGGGAAGATGTTTCCTTCTTTGCCTGTCATGTTTCAGCCATATTACTATATCATATTAATTGTTGTTTTGGGTAGCCAATGTTTATACGGTCATGGAAGTTCATTTTTTTCAGTGGTTCTTCTTAGTAAAAGGCCTTGAAGTCATTCAGAGTATCTAAATGAATTTTGAATGGGTAAATGACATGTTTATATGTCATTTTTTCTACCTGGTATGTGTTGTTGTTGACTTCAGATACTGAAGTCATCCTATTGTTGACAAGCAAATGTAAAGAATTACTTTCCAATTCAAAAGAAATCCAATTCTAATTAAAACAATTTCCTACCTGTTGTTACAATGAAGTCTGAGGAGAGCTTCAAGTGTTTTATTTTTGTTTTAAGTCTTCCATGACTGTTAGTGCAATACAGTCCTGATCAGTCTATAGTGAGAAAAATAAGAAAGCACTTTAAATAATATGTAAATCCTTTTTTCAAATTACTTTTTTCAGTACGACTTGCATTATCTCCTAGCTGAGATGAGAGCTAGGAATAACATGGTAGAGTGCTATGTCTCTGTATGCTTTTATACTCCTCACTGTAATATTTGGGCTATTCCAAGTAGTTCTGTGAGCTTTCAAGTAAGTCTGAGAATGTGAGGTCTAAAATGAGTTTAAAAAAACCCCAACAAACAAACAGTGAATGCTGCAAGCTTGGAGTGGAGCCTGAAATTTTAGGTTTTTTAAAGGCATGAACTTAGAATGTACTTGGGCTAAAACACATAAACATAGCAAATTTGGTAGCTTATATCATGAACAACAAAATTATAATTTCCTGGTAACTTGACTGTTAAAAGCTGCTTTGAATTTGTTCAGAAGATTCCACTGGTTTTTCCTAAAAATCACTATAAGGTATGTTCTGTTGTGTTTTGTTTTCTTTCTCCTCTTGCTAAGACAGTGAGCAGTGAATCTTTCTCTTCTTCCAGAAGGTGGAGACAGGAAAACAGCATATGGTAACGCTCACCTCTTGCTTCCTGACAGGCTCCAGCTGTTCAGATCTTTAGCAGATGAGAATAGTTTATGAGGCTGTTTCTTATGCTTGGGCTTTGCCCTCTGTTTTCTTTGGTTTTTATCTGTTGTAACTATTTATTGTATGTGCATAAACCTTAGATGCTTGATGTATTTCTGTGTGTGTGGTGAGCAGGTATTCTCCTTCACTTCAGTGTAATTGAAAAAGATGCAAGGTTTACTTAAATTTTCTTCTTGTTGCCAAGATTATTTGCACCTTAGATTTATGTGGGGTTCAAATTCTCTTGGTGTTTCTTCCAAGATTCAGCACAGATAAAGGCAGACCTGGTCACAGGTGCTAATTATAATTGAGTGTATTTAAAGAGTAAGATAAGATTGAACTAGACACTTTCAGGCTAAATGGAGAGAACAAAGAAGAGTAACACCAGGCAGAAACAATCTGTTGGGGGAAAAAAAAGGGAAGCTAAAGAGGAAGACAGCAGAAAAAAATAGTATGTTAATTTTAAGTGTACTAGAACACCATCTGAACTCATCTGTTTGCAGTGCTGATGGGCCACAACAGTAATGTTCTCTGTGTGGTGTTATAATATAAAACTACTTGCAGGTTAATCTTCTGCTTGTTTTACTGCACAGCAGGTAGTAGTGAAAATCTTTTAGTCTAGGGTTTTTTTTCGTTTCCTGCCTCACATCTACCTGTCACTCTTTTTATCTGCAATTTGTTGTACTTCAACAAGTCATGAACGTTAACTGCCTTGAATCCTGTTTTCAGGAGTATTCTAGAGAATAATGGCAGCTGGGGAATCTCTCACACTCGGGTCCCAACAGAATCCAGGCCGGGGCATGTTGCACTTATAGCTGGATTTTATGAAGATGTCAGTGCAGTTGCTAAAGGTAAGCTGGTCCTAAAGCTTTGACTGTTGTCCTCCAAAGTAAGGTGTTTCAGTGATATGCTGGGCTTCTGGATGATTATTGATAAATACCTGCATTGTGGTTTATATGCCCAGATGATGTAGAAAATAGTAATTTTGGATGGGTCTCCTACTTCTAATATTGATAGCTAGGAAAATAGCTTACATAAATTGGTATTTTGTAACATGGTTGAATTTAGCACCCTGAGCCTAAAAGCAGAAGTATCTTATGGCCTCGCCTGTTCATGTAACAGTGTTTTCAATCATCATTTGGGATGCTGTAGGATATGGCTAAGCAGATGTTGCAAACAAGGAATGAACTGCAGTATCTCAGCTGAACCATTGCTGGCTTGAGTTGGAGAATCAAAACCAAAATAAAGCAAAAGCCTCAAGCATGTGTTTTGTCCAGAGCTTTTACTGAGTCCTTGGGGCTTCATTATATGGAACAACCCTTCACCTTACTGACTTGGTCTTTTGTGTGCTCCTCTGCCTTACTCCAGGCTTCCAGGCCTCAACGCTTAGTCATGTGTGTTGGTTTTGGACAGGGGAGGTGAGAGGAATTACTTGGTCTTGTCCATGTTCCTAATGAAAAGGTTCTTCCTTCTGACAACCGCTACAAATGCAGGATTGGCAGGAATACCTAGTTAAGAGCATCTCTATATTTCTGTCAATTGCCTTTTTGTGGAAACAGAAAATCTTGCAGGTTTTGTTGTGAGGAAGTGCAACATGACTTCTGAAAATGTGTAAGTGTGTACCTTATTGTCTGAAATGCCAAAAGCTGAGTTCAGACAGCAGGAGATGCAGAATTCAGGAAAATTTTTGCTGTTTGGAAGGTAAACCAGCTGTGTGCTTTGCCTGTTTGAAACCCTGCATAATGAGATTGGCCTAGGTTTTCAGTTAACTTCTCAATGAACAGGGGGCTAATTATAACAGATGTTGAAATGGAATTAAAATAAAGATTCACAAATTGGAGTTAATTGTGAAATAATATAGGGGAAACTTATTAAAAAACCCCACAACATTTTGCAGGGACTATCAGTTTTAGCAGTCAATGAGAGCTTCTGGCAACACCATTTAAATGCTTGCTTAAATGTTTGTTTAACAGGATGGAAGGAGAATCCAGTAGAATTTGACTCTGTTTTCAATGAAAGTAAATATACCTGGAGCTGGGGAAGCCCAGATATTTTGCCAATGTTTGCAAAAGGTAAGACTTAATTTTATGAATCTTTAACACATAGTCATCAGGTAGTAAAAGATAGACTTAGAATTTTTGAGTTAGAGAAGAAGGTGAAAGAAGTATTTTCAATTTGTGTATTTCTGTATACTTGATTTCTAGTTTGTAAAATGAAGATGGGGTGGAGGAAGAGAAGCAAGCTTTTGATGAGGATATCCCTAATTATTACTCATTCATTTAAATAGGCCTTAGCTAATTCTGTCAGTATCCTGAAGGAACACACCTTTAGTTGCAAGGACCTAGTATTTTTTTCTTTGTTGAGGTCTAAAGCTCTTGTTTTGCAAACCTGCAGCTGGATTTTTCTTCCTATGTCTGCAGCTCCCAGTGAGTTGGGAGATAGAACTGCAGCCATGCTTTTTCAGTGTCGGAGCTGGAGAAGTAGCTTATTGTGGGTTATCCTGCTTCTACTCAGAACATTAATATGTAAAGGGAAGAACTGTATGCAAGAACTTCCTGGTACTATTCCTGAAGCTGAGGTCTATTGCCTGTGGTGTGCATTGTGTTAAAGTGTGTCAGCCCAGTGCAATTGGTGTTCGAGCATGCAGAGATTGCTGAGCAACATTTCAAATGTTTAAAAGTTCTCCAAGTTTAATATTGTTATTTTCTTGGAAGAATGAGTGCATATACACCCTTCCACATAATCTCAGAATAAACAGACTCAAGTGAAAGGGGGCAAGCTAAGGGCACATGCTGCTGCTGCGTTCTAGGCATTGGTATTGACAAATAAGAAAAATGGGGTAGGCAGGGTAGGAGTGGAATGTAATATTGGTTTAGAAAAAATATACATCATATTTCTCTTGATGATTCTTGAACTTTTTCTGAACTCATGTCTCTTCCCCCTTACATCCTGACATTCCCCCCCACGCCCCTCTTTTCTGTTCTTTGCTTAAGCCTCATAAATTTATGATGAGCTGTAAAAATATCTCCTGATAATTTCCCATGACCTCAGATTGCAGCTTGTATTTGGAAATAGTGTGATGGTGGCTGGGGAGAGGGGAAAGGTAGTTGCCCTTGCACAGATTATTTGTGTTTTTAGGAATATGTTCTTGGGAAAATATTTGGAGAATTCAAGAATTTCCCAGAGCCCTGTCCTTCTACTGGTTTTGTTTGAGTGAGATGTTAAGCAGAGGACTTTGGAGCAGCTTTGATGTTATCTGAAGGGATGTGCAGGGATAATACTCTCTATATGGCTTGTTCTGAGTGGTATCAACAATGCAGCTTCCTTTTGCAGGGGGGAGGAAAACCCTCCAAAGTTTGCAAAGTTTAAGTGCAGCCATGTATCTGTGAAATAGATGCTGTGTCAGAACATGAATCATGGTTTCTCATGATAGAAAGATAGATTATCTTCTTTTAGTTAGAAAAAGAGTTCCTTTTCTTTCAAAGAGGTCAAGTTTTCTAATACGAAAGGGAAAGGAATCAAGTTCATTGTTTATCTTTACTTTTACAAAAAAACCAAGAAGGAGATAAAGAGGAATTAAGCTATGTACCCCTTTCTTTTCATGTTGCAAATTATTGAGGCCACAGGACTCTTCTTGTGTATATTTTATCATGCCAAAATGTTCTGAATTTTACTGTTTCACCACTGGCATTGGATGATGCATAAAGAGTATATGACACCTGCCGCCTTTTGGGAAGGACAGGAAAATCCTTTCTTTCCTGTCATTGTCTATTTTCTCCTGGTACTTTTCTTGTAAAAAAATAAATATTTTAAGAAAATAGTTGAGAATCCCATAAGGAAGCAAAGAAAAATGCTCACAGATTTTTTAAAATATCAAAATAGGTATACATGAAATCTAAATTTGTCAGAGTTTTAATGACTGTGTGATTAGTATTTCAGTCTGAGAAAATGTCTGAAGTACCGTTGTATCTTGAGCAGGATTAAAAGGTATTTGTTTCTAATAGTTAAACTCGCTTAAGATACACAAATTCACTGTGCTAGTTTTAACCTTATTTTCTATGATGTTTTTAGATTATGACCTTGAAACTATCTAAAAATAATGTGGTTTGAAAATGCCTATTTTGTTTCCAGAGTGCTCCTTAAAACTTTGAGTTTCTCTTCTAGACTTGCCAGGATTTGAGGTTTGACCTGAAAAATCCAACCCTGTACTGTTCTGTCAGCAATCTGAGTTGGAGTATATTCCAGAGTATTAGATGTCATGCTGAAAAAGGAGCTGAGACTGTTGCTTCTCTAAAGGGAAGTAGATACTAGTCTGTTGCACCCAGGTTGCCATTTGCTTTGTGGGTTCCCCCTCTCTTTTTTGGAAGCTTCCAGAAAGGCTATGGTCATTGTTTTAACTTGAGTATGAAGAAGGGTATCATCAAAACTATGGGAAAAACTGGGACAAACCATTGTCAGGGTTATTCTGGACAGACAGACCTCTCTGTCTTCTGGTTTAGTTCCTTATTGTTAAACAATGCAGAATTTCTCATATCCCTCGCATGGCTGTATTTGATGACAGCTCTCTGATGGCCGCATTCTGTCCTGCTCAGTGTCTGACTGTCTTTGTGCTTTTATTCTTTTTCCCCCTCTTTTGTGCCTGCAAAATTTGCTAGCAAATTCTCCTGCTGGTCTGGACTCTGACCCATGACAGGCTTGTCAGACGCAGGACCTGCCCCCCTAGCAGAGCGAGACATTAACTTTCAGCGGGATGTAAATCTTATTGTAAAAGTGTGATAACTTGATCCCTGATCCTAATATTTGAATATTGATGCCAAGTGTGAGATATAGTGGCAGAACAAAAGCAATAGGTGGTATCTTGTTTGGGAGTTTCTGGCACCTCCAGTTATTTCCCATAGTGTAAAGGCATCATCAAATCCAGCAGAGCTCTGTGCTTGCCTCTAAAAGATGTTTTCATCCTTGGCTTTCTTCTACTTCTCTATCCCATCTTTGCTTCCTCATCCCCAGACTTAAAATGTGTTGGCATACTGTTGCCTGCCCCCTCAAACAATAGAACTAAAATAATACTTTATAACATTTTGCATAAGAGAATTTCTTACTTAAAAAAAAAAGAAAAAAAGAAACAGCTATTTTATAAGCTATGCAGGCACTTAAAAACTTTCCTGGTATGACTTCATTTTGCCACTGTTTCTCTTCACAGCCGTGCTGGGTTGGGTGGATTGTTTTGTTTTGCTTTGGTAGAAATTAGAAATGGGTAAGTGGTAGAAGTGTTCCTTTGCTTCGTCTGCAAACTGTGTGCTGTCATTTGGCTTCTTTGATGTGGCACTTCTCAAGGAAGGACTTCTCAGGTTTGCTGTGACACTGTGGAAAAACACTACACCATTCTATCCTCTAAGACTATCAGTCATCCTGGCAGAGATGGACAGGACTTGCTTCTTCTTTTGAACTCATTTATCCACCAATTTGAACTCCTGAATTCACTTTTTAAAGCCTGGCAGTATTTTCTTCCTTTCCTTTTAGGCTGAGAACTGCAGTGAGTGTTCTGTATTGTAAGTAGTAGTAACATCTCCAGGGGCGCAGGGGAGAGCTGCACCAGAAAATCTGTGCCAGCTTTCATCTTCCTGGCCTGAAATACCTGCAACCCTCTGTGTGGGTTTCCACATAATCTTGGTTAAGTAGCTCCCTTGTGCTGGGATGTTAGTTCATTCACAAGCCCAGAAGCTTACACAACTGCATTATATAATTGTGACGTCCAGCAAATCGGATATATTCTCTCTGGCCATCAACTGACTGAAGAACATTTTCCCCTCTGGGAGTTTACATAGTCACAGTATAAATGGCACCCCTGAGCTGTAACAGCTCTGCCATTGACTGAATTGTTTAATTAAACTTCACCTAGCTTCAAATCTTTTCAGGACTTCTGAAGTTTGATTTCTTGCCAGTCTTTGTCTTCCCCCTGCCTCCTCCCTTCACTGCTTTGCTCCCTTGACAGTGAGTAGAGAATGAAGTCGCCTTGTCCAGATGCTGTGTTTGCACATCAGTGGCCCTTGTGTTGTACTTTGTGACTGAACATACTCCAGTAGTTCTCCCTTTTCTGTTTTGGATGCTCTTTTTGAAGATGCAGACTTTGAATATTGTCTCCCTGAAGTTGTCCACTGGGCTTTTGATAGCTAGAATTGTTATACAGTAACCTTCCTGATGCCTTTGTTATATGTGATAGATTGCGTTTTCCTGTGGAAAAGACCTCATTGATAAGGCATTGTCTTCTATGATTCAGTTGAGCTACCAAAAGCTGAGCATATTTTTCTTAAACAGCCTGCCCCCAAAACACGCGATCAAATGAGACTATAAATATGTATCTTCCTTGGTTAGAAGTTTCTCGGTGAAATTCTTTATTTCAAAACCAAATTCTGTTTAATTTGCTTAAACTGGGATTTGGGTTTCTCCTATCTGCTTTTCCATGTTTTATTTCCTCGCCTGAGCATACTGGATAACATTGTTCCTCATTCCTCTGAGGTGCTGATAAGCTAATAAGGTAAAATGGTATCCAGGCTTCAAAAAAGGATTAATTATGGGAAAGTTTAAAATAGGGAGAAAAATTCTTTGACTTCTTTCAGGATTATCATTCTTGGTAGATTTCTACTCCTGTGCATGAAATTATTTTTGACTATGAGAAAAGCAAAAAACCTTGTATCTCGTATGCTATCTATATTGTTTTTGCAGGTGCTACTGGAGATCATGTTTATACATTTTGTTATGCAGCAGAAAGTGAAGACTTTGGAGCAGAAGATGCAGCCAAGCTTGACATATGGGTTTTTGATCATGTTAAGGTAAGCAGAGAATCTTTTTATGCTACCTGTTTGTAAAAAGCACAGTTGCATGTTAACTTTATCAGAGAACATGTTAATGCTTTATCATAGAACTAGAAAGTAAGAAAGTTTTGAAAGACTTATCACTTGGGGTCATAAGTAAAAATTTCTTGAATCAAGTTTCATGACGAGTGTAATGGATGCTTAAAGGAAGTATTTGTCATTCAATGCTAATTAAAAAACTAACATTAATAAAAGTACCCTTTAAAAACATTCTTGGCTTTTCTTTGTTTTGTTTGCCTATAATGTGAAACCCATCTTGGAGTACTACAGACCCCTTTAAGATCTTGAATGCAATTAGTTCAGGGCTTTATAACAGGTATTGCAGCATGGCAGAAATTATACGTCTTCATTATGAAAGCGAAATGGACAATATTATTTACTTATTTTTTTGTCAAGCTTGTACCCTGACTGTAATTGTTCAGTGTGGCTTTTCCTGATAGATGCAACTGGCTTCTAATTTTCCGCTGTGGTTTGCACTGTGCTGTGGCTGCCAGAGGAGTCACAGTTTGTTTTGGGGAACAAGGTAGGATACGGAGACAGCTTAGGCCCTGGAGCTGTAGAATTTGTTGATGTGGTTCTGTGCTCAGCTGACTTGGATCAGTGCTGGTTCATGACTGTTGTTTTCTGTGACACTGTCACCATAAGTGTTAATAGTCCAAGGCACATGATTTCTGATTATTCATTAATTTCTATATTTATGTTATTCCATGCTGCCTCACTTGTTCTGGGTTAAGAAATGCTGGCAGTGGGCATTGGTGTATAAATACCTGTATCACTGAAGCAATTAAATGAGTTACTTTCTGGATCTCATAACAATGTTAATGGAGTTTAAGACTTAAAACATTTTCCACAAGGTCTCTGGGCTGTATGCATTAGTATAGCTAACCAGCATAAATAAAATCAAACAAAAAACAAAATAAATCAATAAACCAAATAATAATCTGTTTAGGAAGTGAAGGGTGGTTCTGCTTTAAACAGTGACCTAGGGTGCAAAAGTTCATTATAGTTTGCTAATTTTCAAAGGAAGTGATTTTCTCAGTTTGCAGGTGAAAAGATGTTTTTTCCTAAGTGCCATCCTCTCCGTGAATGTGCACTTGTGCCATGTTGTGTGTTGTAATGCATATGAATAATACAAATCAAATTAGGCTGTCAGTTACACTTGAATAGCTGTTGTCATGAAGTTGCACCCTGCTGTCATTTGGAGCTGCACAAGTATGTGAGGGTGGTACTACCTTTCTTTTGCTTCAGGACACCTAATGGCATTTATCCTTTCAAGCTGTAGTGATACGTTTAAAATATATGTCATTACTGATTACTTTTTCCTTGGAGCCAGCACCATTATTTTTAAGACTTATTTTGCCCATCTAAATTCCATTCTGTGAATGGGTAGGACTTGATTGACTGGCATAAGCCACACATTCCATTAATCATCTCTTCAACTACACATCAACAGTTGCTGCAGGAAGGTGAAACTTGAGGCTCACTGAAACCGAGGTCACTCTGCTATTATAGCTCGAACAACTTTCAGCTATGCTAGTGAGATTATATATAAGTAGGAGTGGCAGTATGCTGGAATCTAAATTCTGCTTTGCCTGCTCTTTTTATTCTTCCTTTGTGTTTTATCTTGAGTATTTAACAATATATTGTTTAACTCATACATTGGCCAACGTGGTCCCTGGATTTCTGCCTCTTTAGGAAGCAAAAGATACCAAATGTACTTCCTCTCTGCTGTGCAGTGCATGGGTCCCAAGCATCGTGAGGGCCACTTGTGCCTTCCTCTGCCCCAAAAAACAGTGGGGATAAAATGAAGAACGGTTAATTCATGTTTGGGCTGCTAGTGCTGGCACTCTTTTTTGTGTGAATTGCTTGTTCTCTTTAAAAATGCTAACTTCTGGTAAATTTATCAAGAGGTGGGAAACTCCGACTATTTTTTATTTGTATCTTTGCTTAAATCATGAGTAGAAGAAAAACGATAGTTCTTGATAGTTCAAGACAAACACTTGATAGTTCTTGTCACGTCTCCTTGTGATACAAGGTGATCCAAACCCTTTCTTGGGACAGAAAATATGCCATAGACGAGGCTATGTGGATTTTTTATCTTCAGCAGCATGAAAACTCAGCAATTTTAATGTGCAGTAATAACTTGGGAGTGGTTTGGAGTTCCAGATGGGCATGGAATTGATTGACTGGGTTGGGGTTTTTTTTTGGTTTTAGGGTTGTTTAGGTTTTTTTTGGTATGTTTGTTAGGTTTTTCTAAGAAGCATTCAAAATTGTTAAGGAATGGAGTTTAATCTACTGTGATGTGGCTCAATGATTCTCAGTTAAATAATCTTTACCTAAATCATGGTTTGAGTCTGTGCTAAGAAACTAAGGAGCAAAGTCCTGGGAGTCTAGATTAACTAATGGGGAAAAAAAGGTCTTCTTGATGCATTTCTGATTCTTAAAAATATTTAGTGGAGAATAGTTTTGGAAGATTCAACTCTTTTTTTTTTTTTTTGGGGGGGGTGGGGGTAAAAAGTTTAAAACTCCAGGAACTCAGTCTTGGAGATGAGTTCCAGTAATGGCCTAACCACAATTTATTATGACCAAAGGGTAGGATATGCTCAAAATGTTACAGTTAATGTGTCCTCACTGAAAGGGACATGTAGATACAGATGGCCAAAAATTGTGGGTTTTTTTCCTTTATTCTTTTCTCATTTTGAACACAGTATTCCATTCTTTCTTTGTCCCCTTTCCTTTGTCCCCTTTCTGCTGGAAAAAGGCCATCCAAGCCTTCAGACTGTCCCTTCTGTGCAGGGAAGTGGATGGAGTCCAGAACTGAATTATGTTAAACTTTGAAGCTCTGCAGACAGTTCTGTAACCAGATGTTGATTTGTGCCAGTGGATTTCAATACAGACAGCTCTGCTGTAATTAGCAGTACAGTGGTTGTATGATTTCTTTTAAATGTGTTAGTGTCTTGTGCATGATCATGCTCAAGGGATCTAAACCTGCCATATATGTTTGTCCTGCCTCTGTACTTTGGTTTTACATCTGAAAACCGGTGTAACTGTTACAACTCTCCCATCAGCACTAATCAGTGTGCACAGCTTTAAGCAGCCAATTAAATTAAGTTGTCCTAGATTAAGAAGCTTTGTGAAAGGAAAAAGTTTGTTTGGTCTCTCTAGTACATGCAGTCAGCAACAGTTTATCAGCTCTACTAAAGAATCACGCTTCCATGGAAGACTCTGATTGAGGGAACAGAAGGTTCCCAACTGCTTAGATGTTTAACATTTTAAAGTTCTTATTTTGTTCAGACATCTGTAAATAATTTTTTAGACCTTCTAAGTAGTCTTTATTTCTTCTTTGCTTTCTCCCATCTGAGAAGGGAGATGATTAGGTCAAGATTTTACATAGTTGTAACTAAAATTCTGTTGTAGTAGTTTAATTAGTATTACATTATAATTAAGTTCACAGCTTGCTGTAAATGTTTTAATGCGGAACTTATTGTTCATCTCATCAACCTGCATATCAGTTATAACCAGTGCATTATTTTGTTGTTAGTTGCCAGAAAATCAAACAAAAGTTGCCAGAATCATTTAAAAAGAAGTTTGGAAGGAAGCTGTAGTGGTCTTCAAGTCCAGCTCTCTGCATGAAGGAGATTCACTTAGAGCAATGTGCTCAGGCCTTGCCCAGTCAAGATTTGAGCATCTTCAAGGGCAAACCTTTTAAGCAGCTCTTCCAATATCTGGCTATAGCTATGGTTTATCAAATAATTTTTAAAAGTCTCTTTGTCTTACTGCAATTTCCCACACTCCAAATTGTGAGTTTCCCCTTGTCTCATCTCTGAGGCCCTCTGATCAGTCTGGCTCGATCAGAGGATTGAGATTCCCTTCACTCTCATGGTAGATGGTTGTATACAACAATGGGACCTCTCCTTAGCTGCTTTTCCTTGAGACTGGAAAAAGTGAGTGTTCTTGGCATCTTAGTTCTTTACTGCTGTCCCTGAAACTTCTTGGTGAGATTCAACTTATATATACAATGGAGGTAATGTTACTGAATAGAGGAAATAAAAGGGAAGCAAAAATGAAGAAGAGTGAGACAGGAAGATATAGTTAAAATATAGTGATGGGTTGGGAACTAGTGCTGAGTAGAGATAGGACTCAAGTTTTGTGAACACTGAGTACCAAAAAGAAGAGTCTTTTAGCAGGCTGTAAGGAGATACAAGGATAGTTCTGGACAAACAGTTCAGCAATGTCCAGAGCAAGGTGAAGTGATTTTTGCCCTTAGTGTGTTTGGTGTCCTGCTTGCCAACTCACCAGCTTTATTAGCCATCACTCCTTGTGGTGAGCTTCCTGTTGTTTTTTGGGACTTTTTTTAAGTTTCATGGGATAAAGTTTGCTGTCTGCTCTGTCACATCTTAGATTGCACTCATCTTCCTTTTGTCATCTTGTTTGTAACTGGCCAGAATTTGGGCAAACTCTTATGACTGCTGCTGCTGCTCTGGCTTACGAGGTGGCTGGGACTGGGAAAGTGGGATGCTTTTGGTATGTCATGGGGACTCGTCTGGTGGGAGAGGAGAAGCTCAGGCCTTGCCTTCCACTGAATGGTGTCTTTTACGTAATCTTTCTGTGATAGAAAAATGTGTGCCTTCTAATATTGATCTACAGTTTAGGATTTAATTTTGGGAGTTTCCTGTTTGTCTGTTTTGATATACTTTGTTTTGATTTCCTTTTACTTAATTAAAATCAAGGAAACAGAGTTTTATTGTATCCTGCAAATTACTGGTGTGCTCTGGAAAGCTTCTTCAGTCTGTGGTCAAATACGTGCAGGTGGACGGATCTCTGTGGGAAATGAAAATCTCCTTAAAAATAATTACATTGCTATTTAATGTAATCGGATTTTGTTCTTGTATCTTTATTTAAAATATCTCTGGACTTTGGTCATGATTTTGTTTGGACAAGAGCTGAAGCTGAGAGCATGCAAATATTAGTTCATGCGGCTTGTGTGTACTCAGGGAGTTAGAAAAGTGGAATTGCATACTGCCATAGTTTCCTGGCACAGCTCACTGTGATATCCTCACTGCCACTTTGGTCTTCCTCTGGGTACAGTGACTTTTGTTTATACAAGGTATGAACTTTAGATTTTAAGAGCTCCATCATTATCACAGCTGTGTGGTGGACTGCCCTGTCTTTTGGTGGCAGAAATGGTTCCCTGCCTCTACCAGCATTTTCCCTGGACTCTTGAATGACGTTCAAAGACACTCGCACTTATGTTAGTGTACTGAAAGGTTCTCTTGATGCTCTTTGAACTAAAACCCTACCCAACTTTGTTTCCTTGGGCAGTGCTGTTTCTAAGGAGCTGATGCTGGAATAGCCGTCTGCCTGCATTGTGCATTGCTGTAATGTGGTCTAACACAGAATAGCCGTGTCAAGATTCATTCAATCCAAAGGGAAAATCCTCCCATGGCATCTGCCTCAGGGATGCTTAAGTAGGACATGTGCAAGGCAGATGTATGTTCCGTAGTTCATGTATTTGCAAAGCATATCATGCTTTGTTCTGTTTTAATTTAGTTTCTGCAAACAATTTGTAGCTCAGTATCTCAGTCCTGCAGAACCTGCTTCCAAAGCAAGTGTATTTGAGACCTTTGTTTCCAGTTTAAATTCAGTAAGTCAGTAGAAATGTAGAGCCATAAGTGGTACTCAGGACTGGTTCATCAATTTGTTTATACAGGAGGCAAAGAAGGGATGATGTATTTCTGCCTACGCAAACTCAAAAAAACCCTGTACGAAACCAAAACAAACCAACAAATGAAAACCCAAGAAAAAAAGGCCCCCAAGCAACAAAAGAACACCTCAACTTAAATGTTGTCTTAGATAAGCTGAAAATTTGGGCTGACCATACTGATAGTAGTTGTCCTCCAGCAGTAAATTGGGAAGTCATTATTTTTCCTTTTTTTACACTCTCATAACTACTAGTATTTTGACATGGAAACAGCAGTGTTTTAGTTTTAATAAGCTGCTTATCTTCTTTCATTTTACTCAGATTAATATATTAATGGCTTATTCCATACAGAGCTTCTTTAATTCTTCCAGAAGTAATCAAACATTGTTCTCTGCACTGAATGAAGACAAAGTGGTTCTGTTCCTGCATTTGCTAGGCATAGACACCAATGGACATGCTCATCGGCCAAACTCAAGGTAATTGAGATACTAAGCATATCTTTCTTATTAGTTTTAAATGCGTAAAGTAACTTTTTTTAACAGTGTTATTTATCAAGGCAGAAACAAAACTTGTAGTGTTGGGGGTCATATATGTCACCATGATTACCTACATTCTGAACTTTTGGGGTTATTTTGTTTTTTAAGGTCCCATCTGCAGAAATGACAGATTTTTGCTCCATACAGTATGTCTGGTTATACTCCTATACTGATTTTTAGCAGATTGTCTTAGTTATAGCCAACACATAATCTAATGGATATGTAGGAAGTGCAATTTTAAACATAAAATGGATACAGTTTTCAGATACACCACTGCTGAAGTGGTATCGTTGAGTTTATAGACAACAGTAATCTCAGCAATAATGGCTGCAAATTCTGGCATTATGTTTTGGCTTTCCTTATTACACTTGAACAAAGAGAAGGGTTTCGATTAACAGTTCTGATTACCAGTCCATCTTAAAGTGCGTTATTTGAGAACTTTCTTTTCATTTCTTCACATCCTGCTTTGCAGGATTTTGCATCTTTCTCTTGATCCCTGCATGCTTTTAAAATTCTCTGATTTCCTACATCATTCTGAAGTTCATACTTGCTGTATGTCTAGTGATCATTTATTATGATTTTTTTGAAGACAGAGTTTTAAAACTGACTTTAGCAACAGATAGGAAATTAGTTGTCTGAAAGTTAATCATGGTCACTTTTTCCAAAAATATACAGTTTTTTTATTTAGCCTCTCTTCCACAAGACTAGGGTCCGTCCTGATCTGTTAATCATCTCAAAACACTGACTGCCTGGTGAGATCTTTCTTTGCTATTTAGTTACCAGTTTAAAGCAATTTTTGCAACTTACCTTTTAATGTGTTTGACTTTTCCAGAATTCCTTAGTTTTGGCATTCTGCTTAACTTGCCTGACAGCTGTGAGTAGTAAAATTATAGTCTTATGTCAAGGATAGGTCATATTTGAAATATAAATCTGTTTGAAACTGTGGTTTCAGTAATCTGCAGACTGTGCTGCAACGATTTAATATCTCAGTAAGACTTAGAGCAGGGGAGATTTTACATCTAGGAAGCCTTTTGTTAGCTTGATGTTCATTTGAGTTTAAAGGTGCCTATGCTCAAAGGACTGGGCCTTATGATCATGGATAACTTGCTTTATACCAAGTGTGAGAGCCACCTTGACTGTAACATTTTTTTTTCCTATTTTTCAAGGGAATACCAGGAGAATATTAAACAAGTTGATGAGGGTGTGAAAGAAATTGCTTCATTGATTGACGATTTCTATGGAAATGATGGAAAGACTGCATTTATTTTAACTTCTGACCATGGAATGACAGATTGGGGTGAGTGTTTTTAAATGTTGAGTCAGTTGAGTTTTTGGGCATCTGGTGTATAATTAGAGTGCTATGTCCCATGAGAAGCTTTGTAACCCTTGCTTTGATTTGGTAACCTAAGTGTTGCTTGTATATGAAAATCTATGCAAATTGCTGTGACAGCTGCATTCCATCTCTGGACAGAAAAAAGACACTTAAGGTAAAGGTTAACTTCTTCAGTGACTGCTAGTAGGGATAGAAAGATCTCTGCAGAAAACCACCTCAAGCAGGAGGAGATGGTGTTATTTGGCTGCCAGCAGCAAATTTGGTCTTGTTCCAGTCCCTCTGGGAGATACAGTTCTCACTTTGGTGCTCTAAAGCACCTGGAAAATGTGGGAAATCTGTTCAGGAGCTGGTGAAAAACTTTACAGGGAGAGGTTGTGGCGGGGGTGGAGAATTGTTTTGCTTGTTTTGGCCTTTTAAGCACAGCAGAAAGGATGGGACTGCTGTGTGATCTTTCTGGAGGAGACTGCTGCTGGAGACAGGTGGAGGAGCTGAGAGTACAGAAAGGAGAGTGAGGCAGAGGCCAACCCTGCTCATACCCACAGAGGGCACTTGTGAAGGGCATGGCCACAGTGGCCAAATGCTTTGAGGGCAGATGAGAAGAGTTTACAATGGTAAGCTCATTTGGACATTTTTTCCCTAGTTCTTTCTTGTTTTTTCAAGAATCTTAAGAACACTCCTGTCCTTGTGTGCAGCCAATGAAAGTGATAAGTCTCTTTTCCAATGCTGTATGTTTGCAGCTACTATGATACCTTTGAACCAAGGCTATTCTAGGCATGGTCGTGGTGGAACAACAGTCAGCATCTTACTCTGTGTGTGAAATTCTGAAGTTTTTCAATTGAAAGGATGCAGACTTTTTCTGTCATCAGAGATGACAAAAATATTTGTATATTTATTCAAAACCAGCCTAATTACCATCTGCTCATTTGCAAAATAATCCATTTTGAATATTATTTACTGTTGAGCTGACTGCCGCTTGCAATAAAATTTTAATTCTGCTATACTTTTTTGTATGTTTCAAGAAATTATTTCATAGTCTTTTTATAGGGAAAGGGTGTGTATATATATATTTTTATATATATGATCATAGGGATCTCAGGAGGTCCAACCACCTGCTCAAGGCAGGATTAGCTTTGGAATCAGACACAGATGCTAGGGCTTTATTCAGCAAGGCCTTTAAAACCTCAAGGGGATGGAGCCTATGCAACCCTTTTGGGCAGCCTGCTCTGCTGCTTGCCTGCCCTCACGGAGGCAGAAGGGTTTTCTTTATCTGCAATCTGAAATTCCTGTTTCAACTTATGTCTGTCATCCTCCCACCATGCACCACAGTGACCCCCTGGCTCCATCCTCTCTCAAACCCCCTCACAGTGGGGTACAGGTAGGATACTCTCGTATGTCCTCCCCAGAGCTATTTCTTCTCCAGGCTGAACAAGTCCTAGTCCTTCAGCTGCTCCTCACAGGGCAACTGCTCCTCACTGAGACCATTCCAGATGATGGGTGTCTTTCCGGTACCAGAGGAGCCCAAAACTGAATCCAGTGTCTAGAGGTTGTCTCACAGGTACTGAATAGAGGAAGATAATCCCTTCCCTGTACCATGCTCCTGTTAACACTGCCTAGGGTGCTGTTGGCCTTCCTTGCTTCCAGAGTGAGCTGCAGGGGTGTTCTTGTTAGGTACTTGATCCTTTGAAAGGGTAATAAAAGGTGATAGGAGTAACTTCTTCAGGCTTTGAGAACCACTGGTCTGTCACAGCTTTCTGTCATCTCTTTCTGTCTTGAAGGAGAAGCTTGGTCTTGTGCCAGAAGTGAAGTTGACTTTAATGAGTCCAAGAGCAAGCCCATTGTGAGCTGTCTGAAGGATAGTTCAGGAGCTTTAATTTGAGCTGGTTGGTAGTATCAGCCCCTGCTGCTGCCTTTCAATGGTTATTTGCAGAATGGGATGTGCACCAGCTTTAAGACAAATTAAACACTGGAAGGACAGGGGGGAAAAGAATATGATGTGAATTAGACATGATCAAAGACATTGTGGTTGCTGGCAAAAGCCAATGAAGTCATTTGCTTTCTCAGTCTGACCCCATGATTTTGCTTTAAATTGATGTCAGATGGAATTGCTGACCACCAAAGAGGGTGTTCCACACCCACCTTCACCTTGGCCTCTTGTTCCTGCTGCCATCCTGGCACAAGTACTACTCTGTGGTATGCTGGACCGTGGAACAGAGAACTAAACAACAGCACCTTTTTTCTCCCTTTCCCCTGAAAAGGTCTGTTTGGAAGGTGCTGGGGGGTGGAATCTGGAACTGACCCAGCCGAAAATAATTATTTTTCTTCCCTTCTTTTTATTCAGATCAGTCTGAAACCTGGTTCTGTATAACAGGGAGGGAGTGGATACAGCTGCCTCTCTCAGCTGTTTCTGTCTTAAAGTATTCACAGAGGCAGAATCTCAGTGAAATGCTGATAGAGCTGGTGGCTCGGCTAAAATGTAAACTCACCAAAATATCACTTTCCTCCTGCAGTAATAAGAATATAACCGATATAAGAAATAATCCCTGCTCCCTTGAAGATGGAGGAAGTGCTCTCTCCATAAGCTTTTTTCTCAAGTTCTGCAAAGAAGAGCAGTTGTTGCTGTTTTTTGAGCCCAGAGAGTGCCCACTCAGGAACATCAGAAATCTAATTCCCAGACCAGTGTGTTCTTAAGCTTTGGGCTGTTTAAAGTAAGCAAAGTTGGCTCCTCAGCTCTGCCACAGTGATTGTTTTAAGGACAGAATTGGGTATGAAATTGGGAATAGCCTCGAGGCTGTACAACAGTGTGCTTTCTCTGTCCTTTATATTTATTAAAATATATATTTATAGACAGGGAAGAGTGTGTGGCTGTGCAAATACAAGGAAAATGTGTAATCTTGTAGACCATGCAGTGACCCACATAGGGTTTGTATAACAAAGTCCTTCCCTTTGAGGCTGGGTTATCTCACTGTTGGTGTACCTCACCCACTGGGTTCAGTGACCAGCATTTCTTTCAAGCTCGTGTGACTCCTGCTTTAGTACAACTGCTGCTGAGATGTCAGAATTTTCAGCCTTCCTGCTTTTGGTGGCTGATATGTTAATCTGGAGGGAATCAATTTCCACAGGGAAGAAAGTAATGTTTTATCAATTTTTAAGGAGTGTGCTACTAGACTTTAAAACCTTAAAAATGAACTTCTCTCACTGTGGAAAGGATGACAGTTGCAGTGCATATTACTTCCTGTTTTTGAAGTGGAAGTCTAATTGTTATTCAGAGATCAGTTCTATATGATATTTTTTTCACATGTGCCTAATTTTACTGAAATCAGCCATTCCTGGTTTCACTGAGATGCTCAGGATAAGCACATGTACATGTTTTGACCAGGTAACTCCTCTTTATGTTGAGGCTTTCAAAATACAATGGGTTTAGTGTCTGCATGTTAAAAATTTGGGGTTTTGATATAAAAAGTTCTATCTTTACAGTCTTGACTTATCGGATACTGATTTCCCAACTTGAAACTTGAATTTAGCCTTTATTGTTAGTGAAATAAAAATAAGCTATGAAGGAAGCTGGAATAGGTTGTCTGTAACAGGCTTTTGGTATGTCTATAACAAGAACTTAGTACATGTGTGCATATTTTTATTGCATGTAGGTTTTGTTTATTTTTACAACGTGTCTTAAAGTTTATACATTTTTTTTTTTGTTTGGTATGTCTTAGGATCCCATGGGGCTGGTCATCCCTCAGAAACTTTAACACCACTGATTGTTTGGGGTGCTGGGGTAAATCATCCACAGGAAGTTACATCCCAGTTCTTTGAAGACAATTTTTTGAAAGGTAGGTAAATATAAAGCTTAAGCGAAAGATTCTGGTGGAAACTGATAAGTTTTTAACCATCACACCTGTTGATCTTCACTAACTTCTGTTCCATTTTAGAGTAAGTATGATTTGCTTTGTGTGGTGTGTAAAGAAAAGGCGGCAAGGTATGCCTAAGGAAGGTACTGCAAAATTGGGTAGATAACATCAATCAGTTTTCTTTTCTAATAATAGAATTGAAAACTCTCTCTTTGTTGACAGGAGGCTATTCATGCTTCTAAAACTTAGTTCCAGAGGAGACTTAATTTTTAGGAAGACTCCCAGAGGTTCAAAGCTATTTGTACAGAAACATGATAAGTTGACAAGTTCAAAGACTCGTTTCTAGCTCCACAGTACAACCCTGCGGACTTTCCAGGGGCTGTCTTGTCTCATTTGCATCCTTGTAGCTGTTGCGGAAATGTAAACAGCTTTTCTCAATGAAAAGCTCTGACTCTTCCCTGTTATTTTTCCCTTTTGTAATTTATTTAAGAGTAAGCTTTTTTTAAAAAGAATAAAATTTTATTATTTCACATACAGAATGTAATAAACACTGTCTTAGTGAAATATCAGTGGGGTTAGAGAATCGTGTAATTCAATTGTTCAAGCTGTTCCTCTTTCATGTGCCCCATTCTTGTAGCCTGCTCTGTTTCTTAAGATGCCTTGAGTCTCGGGTTGTTGCTCACGATCAATGAGGTAATGACTTCTTATTTTATTGGATTGTTTGTCAATGTACATTAGAGAAAACAGGCAAAAATTACTTCAGCCCTGAGGTTTTAACTACGCCCTGCTCTCAAGAAGGTATTTGGTGAGAGATTACTTCTTTTCAGATATAGACAGTGCTAACATTTCACTCTTTGTGCCTAACTGCTGCTATAAAACTATGACATCTGTGATAAAATTGAAAATGAGTTGTAGAAAAAAAATAGAAACAGAATAAAGCAAATGATCTTGGTGTCTGTGATGGCTGATCTGCTAGACTTTTAAAGACACTTGATGTGTAAGGGTTGATCTGTAATAGCTGAATTTTACATCTGTCAGTTTCCTTGATTCTCAGCAGCTTTAGTACAAACCTCAGCATTTGACTTCAAGTCATGGTGCAAATGTTGTGAGAGATTTCAAAAAGGATGAGTATTGAGCTGACTCCCAGGTGCACAATAGGGAAAGCTATTTTACCCTCACCTCTTAGGCAATGTGTATTTTCTTAAAGGAGGACATTTGGCTGCACCCTGCTGTGCCTGCTTCATATTTTCCTTCTGATGGTTAGAAAAATCAGCAAACCAGATAACCACACAGAAACCCAAGCACACCAAAGCAAACATCAGAAACTACTCCATTCATTTGGACTTGCTTTGCAGCTTTGCATCTGTCAAGCACATTGTTGCTTTGTTTAGACACTAACTTTACAGATTCTTAATTGCCAAGGATGATCTCTGTTGAAGATTTGAGTCTCTCTGAGTATCTTGGGAGTTTGAATTTCTATTTGAGTAACTAGTATCTTCTTAAAAAGTGACTGTTCTCTCTATGGTAGTACATCAGAAAGTTTAACCTTCTAATAGGTTATGTAGCTTAGAAGTAAAGAGAAAATTATCGAAGTGGAACTTGGCACTTGCACAGGTCAATACAGTTCAGCTACTCCATTGTTACAATCCTAGATATTTTCACAAAGTTAACAGATAAAAGAAAAGCCATTTAAAAGAGCTCTCTTGAAATGTTCTTTGAATCTGTCCTTCCTGCTCCATACAACTGCAGCTGTGACTGTGTGCAGGGGGAGAGGGTGTTTTCAAGACTGCTGTATCACTGATATATGCAGGTGTCAAGCTTACATTTCTAGTTGCATGCACCAGTGTTCAAGTTCTTTCATCTATTGACAATCCTTTCTAATTTCTCTGAATTAAGTGTTTATGGAAATATTGACAGAATGTTTCTAATGCTGACAAACTTCTTATGCTCTGTTCAGTGTAAGCAAGCTGCAGGCAGCTCAGTGAATTGTCTTTCTTCTCATTATTGCCATCGAGGGTTCATACCCCCAAAGGCAGTGCCAACAGGCAGGACTTAGCTTGTCCAGTTTGTCACAGAGAGATTAATGTTCTCATTGGATGGCCAGAAGGGCACAGAGTCTGCTCTGGGATGACAGCCTTCTCATCAGTTTCTTCACCTGTGCTCTGCCTTCCCTCAGGCCTGGTCATGCAATCCTCTTGGAAAGATTTGTTATGGCAGCCTTGCATCCTGGGGGTGACATGTATTATTACCCATTTGGCCACTGGTTTGACCCTTCGTCAGAAAGAAAGAGAATACAGAACTGCTCTCTGGCTCCTCATGGGCTGATGGTTGGCCATGGGGTGCAAGCCCAGAGGAGCTTGTGAGTGAAGGTACAGCCTCCTGCAGCATCAGAACATGGGGGGCTTGATGACATCTATACACAAGCCTGTTTTGCAGAGGACTCAGCCTGCTTTGCCGCAGCTGAGGGAGCTCAGTGTACCCTCCACTGGTTTTGCTTCTGTGAGGTTTTATGCGAGATTTTCTTTGGTTCATAAAGCCTCATCCTCAGCCTCTTTTTGAACTGGGACTTCCCTGCTGTTTCCCTGGACTGTTTGCATCTGACAGCCCAGCGGGCTGCAGTAAAAGCAGGGCAGGATAAAGGCAAAAAAAAAAAACCCTATCAAGTGGGCGGAAAACTGCTGAACACTGTATAGGAAACCTAGACAGTGAGCTGGAATCATAAGGGCAGCATGTACCAAGCCAAGGCACCTCACTCCTGGGAGTACAGCCCAGAGTGGCCAGTCTGCAGGTGTGTCCCAGTCCTCAGGAGTTCCTGGGCTCAGTGTCCTATGGCTCCTGGTCCAAAGCAGATGTCTTCAGCTCTGCATTTTGGAATATCTGAGTAGGGCACGTGGAAATGAAAAAACTTCTCACAAACCAAGATGTTTTCTCTAGCAGACCTACAGTTTCTTCCTACCTTAGGCGCATTGTGTGTGCATACACAGTTTTCCACTGTTTTGGAAAATTGTACTTAAAAGGAATATGTAATAGAAATATGGGTAAGAGTCTGTTTCTAGAAATATAAATCCATTTCCTTTTCTGGGAGGCAAAAGGAAGCAAACTTGTTCCTTTTGGTGTGAGTTTAGCAGAATTCATGATTAATGCTGCTAATACTTCCCCTGTGTTGCCATGGGAACTCCCCGTAGCTGTCTCGCTACTGTTAAAGTACAACTCTGCTCTTCAGGGTGCTTCTGGGACCAAATAACAGTGGACCTGTGCTCAGATCCCCATGCTAGCAGTGGTATGAACTAATTGCTGAAAATAAGTTTGTGTATGCAATACTGCAAGTGTATAAAAGAAAAAACCAAAACCGAACCTTGCTAAACTCTGTTTTTAAATAACTTTCCGCCCCCAAAGAAAGCAAGCAATTTTCTCTTTATTTCCTTAGAGGCCAGCATAGGGCAGGAAAATATAATTTTCAACCAGCTTTTTGTATGATGTGCCAAAGCTTTAGGATGTCGTGTTTGTACCATGCTGTACCAGTGCATTTAGGACTTTGGGTTAGCCTTTTTTGCAAACTATTGAAAAGATTCTATAAATGTCCTAAACCTGAGTTTGATTCTTTTAGTTGGCACAGGAGGTAATACATCATTGTGCTGAAAAAAATAAAAACCTTGGCCTTTCTTCAACTGATCTAGGTCACAATTGCAGGCAGCAATTTATCCTGCTGGATAAAAGAAAATGTAAACTGAAATGAATGCGTTTTGTTGTTTCTGCCTGTTGAGTTCCATCTGTGACCCTTCTTGAGCTAGCAGCCTAATGTAAAATCATAATTTTCTTTAGTACCAGCACTTTACAGAAAATGGCAACAAGATATTAAATGTCAACTGAATTACTCCTTTCAAATCTGTGTAGATTGGCTGTTCAGGTGCTCTTTTATTTCTTGCAGAATGGAAACTGGAGAACTTGAAGAGGATTGATGTCAATCAGGTATCAAACATACCTAATTTAATAGTTCATAAATTTTCACCTTAAATTATGAGTTTTGTGTGATTTAAAGTAATTTACTTAATTTGAATGATCACACCAATGTACCATTTCCCTAGAAACAGCAACCTCAATAACATAATGAAGATAAGTTTAAATTCCTTGTTGACACATGACAGCTGCACACAACCTCTCCTGAAGATGCATTATTGCCCCATTATTTAAGTGATCCCACATGGCTGTAGGAAGAGCGCAGTACAGTATACCAGGTCCTCCAAGCTGCTGTCATTGAATCAAAACCATTTCTTGCTATAGTGGTAAACTGTGGGTTTTTTTCATCTGTGATTATGGCCCAACTATTTTGCAATTTAGACAATTAGTACTGTAAAGGAAGAAAAGAAGGTGAACAATTTATCCTTTGATCCTAAATCAGTCAAGCTTTTTTAAACCATGGCGCTTCTTACTTCTATCGTCCTACCAAACCCAATATATGAATAACAGACTGCAAACCTACTCAGACAAGGGAAATAATGTCATGCTAGAAGGTTCAAATTGGGAATGTTCTGGATCAACTGCTTTCAGCAAAGCCCTGGTACAAAACTAGAGATTAGCTTTCTTTCTCTCAAGGTTGGTAGAAGTTATGGCAGTGTTGTTTTGAGACTGTATAGAAGAGTCTTGAGTATTGCTTTGTCCTGGATAATGGAGTTCCCAAAGACAGAGTTTTTGTCCTGTAGTACATGTGTGACTATGGGTAAAAATAGCAAACGAGACTTCTAATTACCATTACACTCCAAGTGTATTGTTCTCTACAAATAATGATTTGGAGTCTGCCTGGTAGATCTGAGGCTGGCACAGTGCCTGTGGTTTCAGTGTAGTTTCTTCAGATTTATGCTGGAGAAACAAAGAATTTTGGTGCATAGTTTTATATTAAAGGAAAATGTAAAACTGGTAAGAGGCAGTGTTTATTATCACGAGTAGAAGGCAGTGGTAACTTATTTCATGAGATGCCTTCGTGTAGATTGAAGGGCCTTTCTGAGGGCTAAGTGGACATTAAAAAAGTGCAGAAACTCCCTCTGAAGGGGAGAAGGTGAGTAATCAGCACTGTGGAAGCATGGGATGAGGAATGTTGTGAAGAGCAGTATATCCAGTATACTGCTTAAAACTATAAATATGAAATTAGTTTTTTTGGTCATATAAATAGTCATAAAAAGTGATATGCCTCTCTGAGTGCAGTAAAGGAGGTGCTGAATCCCTGCAAATAAATACTGGGGTGGTTATATTTGCTTTTTAAACTAAATGTATTTTTGAAGCTTGATCAGCAGTGGAGCTTCACATTTTGAATCTAATCATGCCATGACTACTGGAAACTAAAAACCAAAAAAACTATAAAGGAGAGTTTTATGTTATAACTTGGCAGTATTACATAATTATCTTTTGCAAATGCAGATATGTTAAAATTAAGCTGAATTTATTAGCTCTAGAGGCTGAAACTGTGTTAACATGGGAATGCTTCTGTTTGCACAGGCTGATATAGCACCACTGATGGCTTCCCTTATCGGTGTGCCTTTCCCCCTGAACTCTGTGGTAAGAAGTACAAATGTTTCTCTGTGTTATAGAAATCTGTTTGCCATAGAGGAAGAGGTGTTGGGCACAAGACTTGAGGTGTGTGAGGGGAAAGATTACAGATTTGTAAAAGTGCTATAGGGTGTGGAGACTGCTTGTAGTTTGTATTTTATGTGTGTGTCTTTAGTTTAGATTACAAACTTAAATCTTTTTATGTGTTGTATAGGGCTTTCAATTGGAAAGGCAGCTGGTCCTATAGTAATCTGCAACATTATACTCTTGAGCTGTATAAGTTTTTTGTTACTTTGTTTTTAGGGATGGTAAAAATGCAATATAGTTTGAATAGCGTGATTTTGATCGTGAAAGCTAAGCTTGTAAACAAGCCAGTTCCTGCAATTTAATGTTCAATTATTTCTTGATTAAACTAGTGTACTTTCTTCAGATGTTATCTGGTGCCCCTAATTTAGTGAACAGTGACATGGCTTTTTCTTTTAATTTCTCTCCTGTATTGTTACATAGTCCAAAAGTTGCCTCATAAATATCAGTTGACAATTAGCATTTTATTAGTGTGCCTTTATGCTGCTAGTTTCACATATAAAACACCTATTTACAGCGTATTTTGTGAAATATTTCTTCTGGAGACTCTGCCCCAATATCTGTCACCTTGTCCTGCACTCATTGCTGGTTATGTGAGGAAAGCTGCCCAGCGTAGGGGGTGGCATGGGAACTGCTCCTTTTCCTATCACAAGCACTGGACTGAGTCAAGCCCAGGCAAGGCTTTGGGTGGAAGACTTTTAGGGATTTCAAAAATGGCTTCTGATTAGAGGTTGAGTTTATATTCTTTTATAGTATGTCATTTAATAACAACTTTTGTTATTTATATTTTTTGCATTCCTGGAGAAGCTGAGATATTACAAACAATCCCAGTGATGCTGCAAAGCTGTGTGAGAAGAGTATTTTCAAAGGAGTTACATGGGTTATTTCAGCAGTAATTTGAAGTATTCTTACTGCTCATTTGGCCAGCAATTCCATTAAAAGAAGTTCCTGTTATTTAATTTAATTTTTTTTTACTTATTATGTGTATTTTTCTTCCTCAGGGAACTCTGCCTTTGGAGTATCTGAACAGTAGCGCTCATTTCAAAGCAGAGAGCATGTTTACCAACGCTGTACAGATTCTTGAGCAATTTAAGGTATTAAACATATGGTAAAAAAACCCAACTTACTTGGATAATAGTTGTTGCTATGTGTAAAATAATTATATGACATATCCTATACATAGTGTGCTAAATTGAAAGGATTAAAATTGAATGCAGATTCATTTGATTGAATAGTTGTGAGACTTATCTGAAGAGGCTTGAAAGACTTTAATAAACAAGTTTGGTTGCTTTTTTGTAAGGAGAATGAATAACTTTTTTCTTGATTCTTAACAGAAATGCTGATGTTTATTGGTGTTAATGTAAACCTACTTGCAGTATGTAGGTAGAATCTGAAGGCTGGTACTGGAGAAGGGAAATAATGGCTTTGCAGTGGGGGCTGGGAGACAAGGCTTTAAATCAGGGTCACAATCAGTACACAAACAGATCACAAAGGTAATAGGCTGCTGTGCATTAAAGAAATTAAATTAGTGGCCTAATTAACTTTTAGCTAATGCTGTTATATCTGTTGTTTTGCTTTGCAAGTGTTCATCTCTGGCTTCTCTGTCTTGATTCATTTAATATTGGAAATTACATTATGAGATCAAGAGTGGGCCAAACAAAAAAGGTTCTATTTCGCTAGACAGTGGAGTAAGAAACTGTCCAAAATCCCAAAATCCCAGTTTTGGTGAGGCATAGAAATTCTCTGAGGGAAAACCATCCTCCACAGATAGAAGCTGAGACATGAAAACTGTTATCCTGTCTCGAAATCCACATCATGATAGTGAAACAATGAACTAGCATGAGATGACCTGAAGAGATCAGCACCTTCAGCGTCTTCTATCCCTTTGTGAATGCCAGGTTCACAAAGGTGTGGATACCAGGGTGGCAGTGTCAGCAGCAGAATCACTTTCAAAAATATGGTGGAAAGCTGGCATGTAACAGGAAAAGTGACTGGTGGGTTTGGATGTGAAGTTTGAAGCACGCTGATATCGCCTCTGCAGTTGGAAGACCTGAACTTTAAGAATTAAGGATGTGACTCAGATCTTTTTGACTTAAATGGGTATCTTGGAGATTGTTTAAAAAAAGTAGTTCTGCTTCTCCTTTCCCTTGAGCTTACTTGTATTCTGTTGTTCTGTAGTGCTAGATTATCTTTGTTGTTGTTGTTGGCTT
Source organism: Dicrurus megarhynchus (assembly GCA_013399195.1). Taxonomy (NCBI): domain Eukaryota; kingdom Metazoa; phylum Chordata; class Aves; order Passeriformes; family Dicruridae; genus Dicrurus; species Dicrurus megarhynchus. Next base: position 1,615,524 of record VXAD01006406.1, on the reverse strand, counting down.
GTTTCTAGCATTGTATTGGAATGATCCTGTCTGCATTTCCTTTGTGTTTCTCTGTTGAAGCAGAAGTAGTGCACTGGCTTAGACATGCCAAGTGGATTTTTACTTTTCCTGTGATGGACTGACCTGACCACAATTTGTGCTCCCTGGAGATGATGCTGTCTTGGATGGATAGGATGAAATGTGTGGGTTTCTACTTCCAGCTGTCAGGTTTTACAAGTAGTGTGCTTAGGAAGTTGCTGACTGCACATTATGCCAACAGTCAGACTTGAGTCAGGCAGCTGCAGGAGGCCTTAAAGATGTTTTGGAGGACCTTAGACAAAGTGGCTCTGATGGCATCAAAGCCTTCTATTTTTGTCCATGTGCAGGTTAATTGATTTAACAGCATTGCTTTGATGGTGTTTGCTGCAGTGTACTGGTTCCTGTCTGGCATAAATGGTGCTGGTTTCTTTGAGGGAGGTTGTCACTGAAGCCTGGTAGCACTTCTAGCCCTATCTTCTTTTATCCTGCAAACTGTCGAAGTCTGTCTGAGAAAATCAGTGGCTGGAGCATGGTTTATTTTATTTACTTTAGAGCAGGTCTGAGTTTCCAGGAACTCAGAGGAGTGTAACACCCAGTTTCATGGACAGTATATTGACACTGTTATTTCATTCCTTTTCCAAAGTCTTAGAAATCTTGTGTGATTTTTTGCAGTTTAATTCCTGATACAATTTTTAATCTTGTTGCAACTTGCATGTAATGATTTAATGCTCTTTTATGCAGGTTAAGATGAGTCAGAAAAAGAAAACCACGTTGTCATTTCTGTTCACACCGTTCAAGTAAGTGTCTGTAAAAACTATGTATATTTTACCTGATTGTTTGTCTTGTCACTTACTTTGGTATTTCAGTGAGCTGCAACAACATATTCAGTCTCTTAAGTCTTTTTTTAGATGATAGTGTTTATCTGACTACGAAACTTTGCACTAGAACTCTATGCAATTAGCTGCTACTTCTCACCAGAACTTTAAAATAGATTTATTTTTAAAAATCTATTCCTTACATTTAATTTTCCATTAAGGGTTATTTGTCTAAGCTTTTTTTGACAGTATAGCAATATAGATTGCACAGTAATTTTCACTGATTTTTTTTTTTTTGCTGTGGTTTTTTCAGCATTTTTGGGAGATAAAAATCCCTATAGGGTCAGCAAATGCAATCTGTTCTAGTTTGTATATATGTAAAAGTTGAACTAAGGATTGTTTCTCCTGTGATTTAAATTCTAATGAAGAATAAATAAAATACATTGCATCCAGAAAAGAACCTTACAGTGTTTAGAATTTGTGTTGCCTAGTCTTAGTGTTTCCAGGGCTATGAAGGAGTCTTTGCAGTGATTTGTGTATCTGGGAACTCTGTTCTAGTGTATGGAATAGTTATTGCCACCCTCACCCTTCTGTCTTATCTAATTAAAGGTGCTTTTTCCTTTCCCTTTCTTCTGTAAAGGTTTTTAAAAGCTTTGCCATGGGTGCGCATGATAGCGTTCAGTTCTGCTCTCAGTTTGTGGAGTGCTCCAAAAATGCCTTGTCATAGGAGCAGCTGTTTTCCTTTGGGAAATAGAACTGATGTTAATTAAGATCTTTAAATCATAGCAGCAGTAAAAAGTACTTGAGTCGCTTCCTGAGAAGTATGTTTATTGTTAAAGATGATTGCTGTCTGTCTGAACAGACATTTACTGTGTTATTTTATACCTCTAGCTCCTTCAAAGGGAAAGGTTTCAGACAGTCTATGAGACACAAGTCAAGTTAATCTTGGGCACATAATGAATCTTTTAGAACAAATTCTGAACAAGAATGACAGTTGCATTATCAAAGAATTTACTGATCTGTATGAAATAAAATGCCCATATGGAAAGGATGGCCAGTCCTCTTTGATAAATGACTTAGTTTGATTTCACAGCTCTTTAAAGTTTACCTTTCCTTGAGAAATAAGACTGATTCTATAAAATAGGATGTGCTTTTCTTAATGCTATATTTATCTTTAAAGGAACTAAGTATTACCAATTGCCTTATGGATTGATGTCTTTCCTGTTTTATGATATGTTGGATTGTTTTAAGTGGAAATGCCAGAGACATTTATCACTTTGAAAATGCAGCTAAAACCCGGTATAAACATATTGTTACTTTGGTATGGTCCACTGCAAAACTAAGTTTATTTTCTTCAGACACTCTTCAATTTTTTCTGAATCAAAATTTGGATTAATAGTTCTTCCAGGAAAGGTTTTTTATTTGAGACCAAGTAATTCCTTGGATGTGTACATGTCATGGATGGAGATGATGCACCTTGCTCATCAGAGAGAAGTAATAACACATTCATTGATATAAACCAGCTACTTCACCATGTTTGATAGTAAATGTGACAGTGGTTAACAGGATTCACTGGCAAGGTACACTTAATTATTTACTGCATAGAGGATGGGTCAGAAAAAGCTGTCATGGAGACTCTCCAGTTGAGTTGTGAGGTTCAGAAAAGACCCCCTTATATTCTGACCTCCTTCTCAGAGGGAGTTTAGGTGCAGCTGGGTCCAGACTTAGTCCCAGACTTGGTCAGTGCTTTGTGTCTAAAGGATTATACATGCACAAACAAACCTTTGTGTTAGTTAGCTAAGATTCCAAGTTTGGCATGCTATTAATCACTTGCCAAGGGTCTCTTGTGGCAAGGAATCTGTCAGCCTTGAGGAGCAGCCAGTGGGGTGGGGGAGGTAGGGAATCCACATGACCTTACAGGAGATGCCTGTGCTTACATTTGTGGGGGTGAAGACTTTGTTGTTGCTTCAAGGTGATGCTGTTTGTTCATTCTAGGAAAGCAGAAAAAGACTCATACCACAGATGGTATGCAAATACTCACCCACAGTGTGCTGAGATGGGGGTAGTTTGGCCAGATTCTGATTAGTCTTCACAGCTCTCCTTGACTTTCAGAACTTTGCTCATGTCTGGGAACTACCAGAGGGTCTTGTTCAACCTGTTACTGATAGTCGGGATGAAGTGGTTGAACACAAACTTATTTTTAAGTGGATGAGTAACTTCCTAGTGCTCCAACTTGCGGGAACCGAAGGAAGACCTGAGGTAGTTTCAGGCATGACCTGTCTATAGATCCATCCCCTGCTTCACATGCGGATGACTGAATGCATGTGCAGTGAACACAAGCCTAAACTTCAGCTACAGGTACATGATCTGCTGCGTTAGTGTAAGGCAAACCACATCTGTTCTTCAAGCAAATTATGCTTGAATCTGAATGAGATAGAGAGGGAAAGGCATGTAACCCCTTCTGCTGTCTTTGCTGAGACCTTTTTTTGGTGGTAGATAAAATGGTGTAGAAGGGTATGGGTACTTTTTCAGGAGAAGTTAAAAATGCAAAGGTGGGGTCCTCCTGTCTGGAGCAAGAGAAACCTTGGTATGCTGTGCTCCATTTCAGAGTAATTGGTACTCGTGTGGAGGTTGTGTTTCTGCCTAGCTGTATGCTATTGGGACTTGTCAGCCCAGGTTTAATGTCAGGTTTGACCCCTGATCTGTATTAACCTGTGGTTGGCCTTACCTGCTGCTGCAGCTGAGCACAGTTCTGTGCTGTGTTTGTGCACTACTGTCCTTTCCTTCAGACACAAATAACTTCTTCATTTTCAGTTGTACAGAGGAGTTACACCCTTTTTTGATTCTTCTGGTGCCTGAAATATGTAACTTGAAGCTCAGAAAGTGTGTGCTCCAGCACATAATGCTTTTTTCCTTCATAACTTATTGGAGGTTAGTGAAGTGTAATTCAAGTCTGAAGTGCTTTGGGATCATGAAGTTATGTAGAAATTTTAAAATATTTTGTTTGTGACTATTACAGATTTTGTGTTATTTTTGCAACTTGATGACCTGAAAATGGACAAAGATATCTCTAAGAACTGAATTTCGTAAATTACTTGAATTAAAGATGTAGCTGAATAAAGTCTGTATAATAGAAATGTAAATATGAGCTCCAGAAGAAATCTGAGTATAGAAATTCAGACTGAGACATTCTGGTTTTAGAGATGTTGATGCGATTACTAATGAATATGTAGTTTTCAGGGGTGGGGGAGGGGAGGATATATTCACAAACAATGTGTTCTATAGAAATTGCAGCTTAACAAAAACCTGAACTTAATTTTTCAGTCAGAAACAGCATTAAAAGGTTTGTTTTAGTATTCTGAGGGGGAAATCCTGGTTTCTAGTTTGATTTTCAGGTGTTTTATTACTGAGTGAGTAGAAAACTGTTCATGACCTTCAGCTGAAAGGACTCAAAAACTAGTGTTTGAGTTATATGTTGAATATATCGCACCAAAAGCATTAAGCTAGATCACACACATATATATATATATATATATATATATATGGATAAAATAAGCCTATTTTTAAAGTGTTGGCAACAGAGGAAGAGTATTGAATTTATATAAAGCTTCTGATTTCTGCAGGGAATCTCATCCCTAGCAGAAGTGTGGCTGGCACAGTGGACAGGAAATGAAGGATGCCAGTAGATATGTGCCCTTTCCTACTTGGATCTAAATTGCATCTCTCTCTGAAATCCATCTGTCAGGTGTATAATGATGAGAAGGAGGATGGAGCCGATCATTGTGTTATGTGATAGAAACTTCAGTAGTGTCTACTTGACCAATCTTGAGGCAGGTTAGAGTTTGGATAGCTCTATCTATTAATAAGGATGTGTCTGGCTGCCTGTAATGCCATTTTTGCTTTATCAAAGTGCCTTCATCAAGGAACAAATCTGGGTAAAAGTGTATCTTGAGGGTACTTGTGAAACTGTTGAGAATACATTTCAGAAACTCGGCTCCAAGTGTCTGATTCTGCAAGGCAAGGTGCACAGCCTGCTCCCAGGGGAGTGAATGTGCAAGAGCAGAACAGTATCCCTTGCTGATATTGAATGCTTACCTGCAGTTCCAGTTGGATATATGAAAGAAGTTACTACGTGAAATTTGTTTCCTTCTCACTTCCTTTCTCTCCCTACCTTTACTTCTCAACTACAAAAGACATATTTTTCTAAACCCATTTGCTTAGCAAAATCAGAGGCTTTTCTCACAATTCTGAGAAGAAAAGCACAACGCTTTGACCTTTATGTGTAAGAAAAGCAGGTGCCAAGATACCAGATGCTTTGAAGGAAGTGAGAGGACAAAGCTGAAGACTGCTGACAGAGGAAAACTGATGTCCAGGATAGTGAACTGTCTTTGCTTTCTGACCATTTGATTTACCTTCGGGCAACTGCCAAGCTGGCACAGCTCAAAGACCAGTGTGCCAAGGGGCCAGATGCTACTGTTGCAAAATCATTCCCAAAGTTGGCATCTCTGGGCTGTGGAAGTAATCCTACAAGAAGTATCAGAAGGACAGTGTAGTGCGGTCAGTAAATGGTGCATCAGTGTTGCCCTAAAAGCTGCATAACCAATTAATGCAATTTGATTGTCCCAACAGGTACAAGAGATTTAAGATATTAAATTACACAAAAGCACAGGAGTCCTATTGCATAGTCCTGGTGTACACAGTGCTTCCAGGGATGGCTGTGCTTCCAGCTGTTCAGGTTCTGGTGCCTCACAGTAAGATGGCAGGAGCATTAGTTTAAGAAACACCACACAGAAAAAAAGCCAAGAGATGAACAGCTAAAGTACGACTGGTGCTTGCTTACCACTAGCTGGGCTTTTTTTTACTCAATGTCTTGAAGTTTATATCAATAATGGTTGTGGGTTTTTTAGCAGGAAATAGAAACTTGACTTTAAATAAGATACTTGAGCTGTCTTCTCATATATGAAAAATCTCATACCACCTTATGCTGCATTTTGAAAGTAACCTAATTGTCTGAATACTACATATTAATCATCCCAAATAATTATTTTTGTGTGCATAATCGAGTTATAACTTGCATATTTATATAGACAGTCACTGCATTTTTAATGTGCAGTGTGCAGCTATTAAATAAAAATGTACTTCTCACCATAAGAAAATGTAACTCTTCCTTTGCTCTACCCTGTAGTATGAATTGAGATGTAACTCCCTTAAAAATTTGTATGGATTTGGTGCAAGGAAGTATCAATCATGTAGAGACTGAGTCTTTCCACATAATTGCACATTATGTATTTTGTCAGTGATAGAAAAGGAAATAGAGTGTAGAGTGTCTTTGAAGATTACAGAAACTTCAAAAAACTGCCATGTGCACAAATACCTCTCTTTTCTTCCTTTCTCTGATGACTGGAGATACAGCACTACATTGTTCCCTGTCTGATGGCCTTTCAAAACTTAAATAATAGATATTCCCACAAAATTGACATTTGGATCAAAGTGAAGCAAGTGATTTCTTTTTCACCATTGAGCGAGGCAGGGTTCCTTAAGATGTCAGTACATCCTTTGAAACATACTATTCTTGTTTTGTTTAAATAAATTACATTTATTGAAATAACTGGTAGTATGTAAGATATTTGTGATACATGTGATAATGCTTGCAAGAGCAAACATTAATGATTGAATGCCAAGAGGAAAGGGTGAAAATATTGCAGTAGGGAAGGATAGTCTAATAGTGATTATTCTCCCTGCACGTTTGTTGGAACACTTTGCGTTTTCAGAGGACCTTTTATTTAGCAGAAGCACTGATTTATCTGCAAAGAGATTTCAGCCCCTTTATCCTGTGCTCAAGAATGAAGGACAGCAGCTTCTATCAATTCCAAGTGAACCCTGGAAAGGAAGCCAGCCTTTTCCTTTCTCCACTTTGTCCCCATTGTGTTGTCAGGGGTGAACCTAGGCATAAGGCTGCTGCTGGGACTGCTGGTACAAGCAGGCCAATGTGGGCACCTTGAGCTTGCTGGTGTTGGGAGGCAGACTGGCAGCCCACTCCCTACCACCCTTGGCTTTAAGAACCTGTGTATATACATCAAAAAATAGAACTGCAGTGCTGTGGAGACAAAGTGCTCAAATGAAAAGAATGGCTTTGTATTACTCTTTAGAAAAAGCCCTCCCAATTAAATAGTATAGGTATTATCTCTTCAGGGAGAAATCAATGCCTGTTCTTTGGCAAAAATGTCAGCTTCTCTCTCACTGAATGGGCCATGTCTGAAGCACTCTGCTGCTCAGGGAGGATGCAATCCTCTTAGAAGGCAGACATCCTGCTGGTCTTGAGTTTCAGAAGTGCACTCAGGAGCTTTTAGTTTGTACATGAAAAGCTAACTGGCAGCGGCTTCTGCACAGGAGGACTGGATGTAATTGGATTTACTATGAAGTAGGAAGTAGGTAAGGTCTTTAGAAGGAGCTAAAAGGCTGGTGTATAAGATAAAGTATCACAAGATTAATGTATATTTCTCAATTTCCTTGTATTATAAATCCTTTTGGCCTTTTCTTGGAACTTGTGAGGCTTCGTGCAATGGGGATGAGGGAGGGTGTACAGCAGGTGGTAGGAGGGGATGGACAGAGAAAGCTCTGCTCCAGGGCATGAGGTAAGGGGCAGAGTACAGAGCTCTTTCTGTGTCTCACTAATAAAGGCCCAGTAACAAATAGCTTAATAAAATGGCTGTTTTAATAATATGAAATAAATGGAAGAATACAGATAGAAAATAAATTGTAAGTCCCTTCAGATGCTGGGTACCCTGTGTTCCTGGAGCATTGGATCAGTTTTCTGATGTTGCGACACAGACGCTGGCTGTGGAGAAGTTCCCTTGTTTTGGTCATTCAAGCTGCTATATGATTTTCTATCAAGAAACCAACTCTGGTGATAATTTCTACAGTCAGACAGTATGGAGGTTCACATGAGAACTTCTTGCAGCTGTTACATACACGAGGACAGGCAGGCAGTGTAATCCCTGTTAGAGAGTGGGAACTGCCTGCAGGCTCCTCTGTTCTACCAGCTGACTGGGTTTGTCCCGTGGCCAAGCTATTTGGGCACCACAGGCCTGGGCCTGCTGAGGGTAACTGCTATGTGGGTCATTGACTCCTTGATGTACAATGGTCTCCTCATCAGGATCAGCACAGGTGGTCTCCCAGATGTGTTTTGGTGGCCATGGGGCTCTGCTAGTAGATACTTGCCCAGCACAGCACAAACTGCCTGCTCTGAATGCAGCTGGTTGAAAAATGGTCACTAGGGTTTAGGATTGGCATGTAGGATTGTGGAGCAGAAGAGGAGCTGTGGTATAACACTACATAGCCACAACACTGCAGATACCTAGATCCAGCTCACTGTCATAAATCATATGTAAGTCATTGACATAAATCATCATGTATCTTGCAGAGGTGAGGGCACACTTGCAGCATTGGCAGGGTGTTGTTATTTAGAGTCAGTACATGTCCCTCCCCTGTAGTACTGAAATAGAAGAGATTTTATAAGTAGTGCCTTTCTTTTCCTTCAAGGATCTTCCACCTTCCCTGAAAAGCAGTTTCCCTTTCCAAGACTGCAGCACCATGTCCTGCTATGGCTTTCTGGACAAACCCGCTGCTCCTGGAAGATCCCTGCATCTAGCTTCTCACTTCTGCTTTAAGGGGGCCAGAGGGACAATTTCCGAGTGTGGCCTCCTCCCTTCTGGCCTCTGGTTCTCTGAAGTCCTTGCCATAGTAGTTTACATGCAAAATATGCTGTGTGCAGCCCAGTTACCTTAATTGCTTCTCTGTTCAGTGAATTGGCAGCTGGCAGTTTAGTTGTCAGCTCCTTTTTCTCTCATCTTTGTTATCTAAAGGATTTACATAAATATCCTAAGGCACTCTGCTGTTGAATATGCTACATCAGGGATTCTGATTTGTGAGTATTAAAGGCTATTTTAATTCCGGAGACTTGACAGTCCAGGGTTAGAGCATTAGCAGTCAGACCCTTTCCTGTGGGTTCGCTGATGTCCCGCTGTCCTCCTCTGCATGTTTGTGAATCTGATGAATACAAAAGCACAGAAGTACCGACGGGCTTTTGCAATGTGTCAGTAAATACACTTTTTGCTACCTTTGGCCTGTGGAAGTGTGTGTGTCCTCCTTTCATTTCATTATGCTTTAAAGAACAAAAACCTCAGAACTTAAAAGGAACCTCTTATTGACTTCCTTAATCCTTTTCTTTCTTTTGGAGTGCCAGCAGTGCTTTTTAATGCCTCTTAAAAGAAAAAGGAAAACTGAGTTGCAAAGATAACTGACTACAACCCTACAACTAGACTGCCTGACTAAAAATTTAACACAGTAGTCAGAAAATCCAGAAATACAAAAACCCACTTGAAATTTAGAATCTCCGAAACTGAAACTCCTGGCAGTGGAACAGCAGAAGCAAAGAGATTAGATTAAGTTGGGAGAGGGAATATTGTGGGTTCTGGGCTTTATGAAGCTGTAATAAACCCTTTAGTGTAGGTTTATGTAGAGCACATTTTCTTTGAAAAAGCACAACTTTAGCATACTTAAACTATGGCTGTAATTTTTAAAATCTGTAATCAACATGCATCTTCTAATTATGAAAATCAAGTTTTTTAGAACTTGCCTCTTTTAGCAGCTTACTTGAAAATATTTTAGTAAACAAGTAAAATTAAGGCCATCTAAACAGATTAAGGATCACTGAGTTACCCACCAAATTGTTTAATCTTTGAAGCTTCACTCTTTGATCAAAACTAAAACATATGCAAAGGATTGTCTCTGTATCTCATAGTATGCGCTTTCGGTCTGTCTTTGGCAGATACTGTAAAATAGCTCTTTCTTCTGAAAAGGCAAATCTAAAGAACTGGAATTGAACACATTTTGAAAATGGGAAAAAATTGGCTTCTGGCCATTAAAATTCATGTAAATAAGTAATTTGGTGAGCTCCATAGAACTGTAACAGCTTGCTTTTTCCTGATCATTGCCCCAGGTAACATCATATACTCTGTATTCCACAGCAAGTTCAACAGAAAGTAAATATTGTGGTTCCAGACTTTGATTTTTGAAATATTATTTGGTCAATTTTTCCACATTTTGCTGAATGAACTCAAGACTTTGCATCCCTTGCCATTCATTGTCTTTCTGATTTTCTCTGCTATTGATGAATTGAGAAGGCTTTCTCATATGCATTTCATTGAGCTCCTACAAGACTGTGCACAGTACTTTGGAAAGAAACAAGAGAAAGACAAAGCTGAGTTCTTTTGTGATTGCATTGTCATCAATATTAAGTCTCTGCACTCATGGGTTGCTAACTGCAGTGAATTTGATGCAGAGCAGAAATAAGTGTGCAATCATGTTTCTGCTACATGAATAATGTTGAATGCAAGATCTGTGTCTCTACTCTCCCGTTACCCACCTGGTGCTTTCTCAGGTGCTGTGTTGTGCACTGGGAATGTTTGAAGGCAGCTCTCATGGGAGACTGACTGCATTTTTGAAGCCTGTTGCTGCACTGGCTCAGTTGCTTTTGAATAGCAGCCCCGCAAGAACATCAGACCAGTCTTACGTCTGCACTTTCAAGATGACATTTTGCCAGCAGTGGATCAAATTATTGCTTTGTGGATCAAAGCAGCAATAGTGGGTCCTGTAAATACTATTTTAGCTGCTTGCTGAACTGCTGGAGTGGAAGCCATCTCTTCTCTGTAGTACGGCGCTCTCACAGAGGGATGTGCGGCAACAGAGTTTGAACATACTCAGCTGATTCTGTTGCTGGCAGTTTTCTCCCATGGAGAGAGAGCAGAGAGGCACTGGCACCTGCCCCCAGCAGTGTCTGGATGGCAGAGGCCTTGGATGCTCTGCAGGGTAGATGGTGCCCATAGAGATGATTCTGGGCTATTTATTTCAGATTGCAAGTTACTAAGGTACCAGGGATCTTCTTTCTGGAGAAGAGGACAAGAACCTGTAATTACTCAGCATTTTGGCAGAAGGGGTTGCTGGAGTTGTTTGGACAGTGTCAGTCGGCTCGCTCTTTTACTGCTAGCAATTCTGGAGTAAGGAATTTCATAGCAGAGCAAGTGAGAAGCTCTGCTTTATGTGGTGTTCAGGAGAAGGTCACCTATACAAAATCCTATCAGGCTTTATTGAAATTCTTGCTCCATCATGGGGTTGTCACAAGGGTCAAGGGATGTGTGTCCATCTCCTTTAGCTTTTTCGTTTTGCATCAACAGGAGGAGCTTGGAGCTTTCCTCCCCATCTCCCAGATAGCCAATATAAAAAGGTAGAAGACCGATGAACAGCTACTTCTGATTTGCTGCTGGATAAGGGTCATAGGAATGTGGTCACTGTCTTTTGCAAATCTTGCCACTCTCAAAGAATTGTAGGATGCACAGTATTTTCTTTTTTTCTGATGGGGAGAGTGAAAAGGCAGTGATAGAAAGGTGTAGATGTGCATGAGCTGACACAGTCAGGTGCATGGGGTTTGTGTGTATAGTGAAGCAGCTGAAATAAATGTGTTTTCATCTAACAGTGAGCTAGGCGAAGATCTCAGTCTTTCTCTTTGTACATTTCATCTACAGGTCTGTGATGCTTCCTTGACTTTCATTATTAAATCTGCAGCAATTTAAGTGTTCAACTAAGACAGACACAAGGGGTTATTTTCTATAGTAGACTTCTGGAAAATTTACTGCGCAATAAAATTACCATAAATCTTTACCCAAATAACCAGGCATAATAAAATTAACAAACAAGCAGTGGTGGATACAGATGTATTTGCAGGGCATCTCCTTCTGTTCTGAGATTTTTTTATTTAATGGTTTGACTGCAGCATGCTACCTATGCCGTTGGGGATGGTGATTTCTGTAGTGTGATGATAAACAAGACTCATTGGCCAAAGAGAGATCCCTTTGACATTGCTGTGGTCCATGTACTTCATCACAGTCTTGTTGTGAATTGCTGTCAAATAGCTTAGCTTATATGAAGCATGAATGATGTGCTGGAAAGATTAATTTTGTCAGGTATACCTATGACAAGGGTAACTAACATCTCAGAAGGGAGAGTTTACAAGCACTTGCATGATTAGCCCAATCATCGTGTTTCATAATTAATTATGTTTATTCATGGATGAAGCTGTGATTTCTGTCTGGAGCCAGGAAATTAATCTCTGATAGCCATAATGAAAAATAAAGTTACTCTTCCAGAACCACCATCATTTTCTGTGAAGAATGTAATCTTAAGTCTTTAGAATCCTGATGATATTGTGGATGTGTGTGTGTTTATAATCTATGTGAACATGGAGTTCTTGTTTTTTTTTCTTTTGAGTTAAACCTCTTGAGTGCTACACTTTCCAGTGCATGTGTTTTGCAATACTTTTAAAGAAAGAAGGACAGAGTTGAGTCCTCTGACTGAATTCTCTTTGTGTGTGTCTCTTAATAGGACAGGTATTTTTGTGTTATGGAAAAAGACATCGGATTTTACTAGTCAAGACTATTCATCTTGAATTTGCTAGAATTGGATTTTGATGATGGATAGCTGGCAAGAGCATATACACATACACCGTAGTTTTCCTTCTAGAGTTCAGAATCTGTCTAATTCAGTAAATTCACTTCATTACTATTAACATTACTTGCATGAATGTATGTATTAGTCACCTTGAGAATACATTGACATTTACTAGTGCCTCTGGGATGCTGTATAGTAAAATACAGGGAAATAACTCTGATCAGTTTATTGTTTCCTAACACTGTCTTCTGTTGGAGACCTTTAATATAGTTTAAGTTAAAATCAAGTGGTGCTAAGAACAGTTCAAGCTTTAACTTCTCAGATTTAAATTTTCCTTTTGGTTTTGTGGTTTTGTTTTTTGGTAAGTCTTGTAGATTTTATAGAACCACCATTTCTAAAGTCCATGGGTTTTTTTCATAGGCAGTTTTCCACATCTGTTCATGGCTCATCTTTGTCTCTATGCTTTCTGCTACATCTAGATTTCTTTTAAATCTCTCATCTACTTTGTCAGCTTCAGGAAGTGAATCAGTGTCCTCAATGGATGATAAACCGCTTATGGTGAACTACGCCCATTCTTTAATTGAGGGATTATCAGCATATTTGGTAACCTTTTTAGATTGGTATAAAATACAAAAATTCTTTAATCACTTATTTGCTTTTTTGTTTAATACAGAGGTAAAAAATATCTTAAGATAATGATCACTCCTTGCATTTTCATAGTTATATATGAATAGTCCTTAGTTTCTGGTGAAATTCATAAATTTTACAGAAACAGTTGTTAGACAATTGTAAATTCAACCTCTTGAAAATTATATATGTGGAAGGAAGGTAAAATGTGTGTTATAATGTTAGCTTTTGAAAATTAACAATGCACCTGCCAATGGTAACCCCATTTGACAAAATAATTGCTTTCAGTGTTTGACTTACTCAAAATTTTACTGTTTGAAAACCCCATTTATTCTGTAACACCATCCATGTACAGAGATCCTAGGTGCTGTCCTCTAAGAAGGAATAGGTGAAGACTATTGTTCATTAATAATATAATGATTCAGTGAGAATAAAAAGATAATAAGTGGGTTATAGCTAAATGACTAAAAATATGAAGTAAAATACAATTTTGGCTTGGAAAAAATTTGCATTGACTATGACAAGGATAGAATTCACAGAAAACAGTATGTGTAAAACAATAAAAATGAGAGGGAAGAAAGGAACATCTTGAATGTGTTTAAATCCTAAATAAAGCTTCTGAATATTCATTCCAGATTTTTTTTAATCTTTATCTAAAAGCTATCTTTTTTTTTTTCTCCTGTTAATCTCCACACATGGTAAAACTCCCACCCTCAGGGGGTGTTTTGCTCCCTTTCCTCTACCAAACAATTTAGCAAAATTTGAGGGCCACAGATTTCATGAGGCAGTGCTTGGGTCTGGTTTGCCTCCTTTAAGAATTGTTTCTAATTGTAGCCCTCAGCCTATGAGGTAATGAGCCTATGAGATGTAAGGTTGGCTTCCATAGGGACATGTCATGAAGGTGCAGAAAACAACCAACATTCACTTTGCTGTTTTTCAAGTCTGGTTTCTAAAATCCTTTGTTTTCCCCTCAAAGTTAAGGTGATCAAACTCTTACCATGACCTTGTGATCATCTTTTTCTCCCTTTTTCCTTTTCCATGGGACCTCTTTCTTCCTACATGTTTATAGATATCATCCTTCAATTCTTTTCTAGATTGAGAAGAGACAAACATTTTCTTAATACAGTTACTTACTCTTCTCAAAAGTAAGATTAGTTGCTGTTCCAGTTATTCAGTGTTTTGGAAGATTCCTGCACGATACTGCTGTGCTCTGAACTTAATGAAATAGCATCAAAATATACCAGGATGTTACTACTAATAAAAATTCAGGTTGTTCAGGCACAGAATACTTGGAATATATTTCATGGTTCAAAGGATGGGATGTATGTATTGCTGATGTATCAACTGCTGTATCAGCCTATCGACTGGGTTGTAGGCAAAAGTGATTCATAGCTGTTTGGGAGCTGCAGGAATGAGCATTTCTATGCAGCAGCTGTATAAAATCAAGACCTGCTCCCGTGGTTCAGCTGAGTGACCACTCAGGCAACTGCTGCTGATTTAAATGGTGGGAGTGACCTGATTTGGCACTGCCTGAAACATGAGGTTGGTGGTCGAGTATGAGGCATGTAAAGGAGCAGATGTGAAGGAGAGAGGCATGCAACTGGACCATCTTGTGCTGTGGATGCTGAGAGCTGGTGCTGTGCCACTGCCATGTTGTGGAAGGTGTGAAGGAAAACTGCTGTATGCATTCACTGGCTGCAGAAAGCTGTGACCCATGGTGGTTTGCCTGTGGTGCCTAGAGCAGCAGTGACTGTGTTGTGGCTTATAATTTATGCAGGGTAAGCCTGGGATTCTGAGGCCTGCTGCTGTCCCTAAACATGGAAAGAAAATGGTGCAGGAGCAACAGCTCCTTCTCCCTTCATTTGGTGGAGTTTGGTTGACTGGCTTATTTGTCCTTGTTACTGCATTTTGTAAGGGAAGAATGGTAGCAATTGTTTAGGTTGATGATCAAATTCATTAAAATCAGAGAGATTTTTATCACTGACCTCAGTGTAGCCAGGTAATGTGTCTGGGGACTCAGCTAATAGCTCCTTGTGTAACAGGAGACAAGGTCATACTTTCCAAGAGAAGATTGTTAGGCATCATCTACTGTTAGCGTGGAACCTAAGCAAATCATGCAATGCTGTCTTATAAACTGCTTACAGCCATATTCAAATCAGTTAAATGGCTTAATTTTTGTTATGTGCCATGCTTCTTGTCCAGAGCAATGGTCAGTAGTAATGCACAAGGGAGATAATTTTCAGTAGTTATTAGATGGGATCAGCTGTGTAACAGAAATGTCTGTTAATGCAAAAATTTTGAGATAAGTTAAAAAGCAGCTGTGTTGACACGTGTGAAGATGAATGCAGAGGGATAGATTAGTCTTAATTACCTAATTGCTTATAATGAAGTTCAGAATATTTTGGTTTCATCACAGAGTAATTCTTTTAATTGCAAAGTTCTTCTTTTCATGAGCAGAAAAAATTAAATGTTAATATCTCTTTATATTGTTGTACAGACCACTTTGTGATTCTGAACAGATCAACTTGTTAAAAAAAATAAGACTCTATATTCAGCAGCAGAAATATGATGAAGCGGTAAGTCTGTCTTTGCTATTTGTAAATATTTTATTTTCTTTAAATTGAAATGAACTGAGAAATAAAACTTTTTTCCTGCCTTGTGATGCACCTCTCATTAACTCAAAACCCCACTGTAAGTCTCCAAAATTTTGCATTTTGATACCAGTTCTAATGAATAATACTGACTTGCTGTATTTTTTTCTCATACTTCTTAAATTGTTTGTTACCATTGCATGATATAATGACACACAGTGTATGTTTATGTTTTTATTTTCCACAGTAGAAAAGGGTAAATTGAGAGATAAACTAAGGAATGTAGTTCATGTTCACACTTCTTAGACTGTTAGTTGCATGAAAAAAAGTGTGGTATCTTGCTCCATCACAGATCCTGCTTTTTTTGTTCTTTTACCTGAACCAGCTGTTCTTGGTTTCACTTTCACATTTCAGTGTGTCAGACTGGGAACCATACATAGAATCATGCTTCTCAGTTCCAGTATTATGTTCCTAAGCTAACACTTACTGTGTGACAGGGTACTCAATGGGTGCAGTTCACCAGTGCTTGTATTCTGATGTTCACAAAAGAATTTGTAGAGCCAAATTATACCAAGAAGTTTTCAATTTTAACAGGTTTTTTCAATTTAATAGGTTTGGTTTGGTCATTGACTTCTGTGTTAAAAAGTGCATGAAAATATTGAATATGTGAGATTATATTTAACCTGCCAGATGCATGGAAGAATTCCATTATGTGTTAGGGTTCAGTTCTTTTTTCCTAATATGATTCTTAGGGTAATAAATTACTATTTTATGCACAGGACAGCTAAATCTATTTTATACTTATGCCTTTTTACTTGCTTTGTTGTAAATTGGAAATAGTTCAGCTTAAATAAATGGATCTATTTTGCTGTGGGAGAAGGTTTTCTTTTTGGTTTCCTAATACTTCTACTTGGCTGTCACATTTACTTTTAGGAGACATTTTATACATTTCAGGAGTAGAACCTGCAATTTTGTCTTGTTGGTTATATGTAAATTCTACTCCTTGTTTGTTGGAGTGCTCCAGGGGTTTAAGTTCCCTCTTTGATCACTCACACATCAGACTTGTGCCTGTGCCCTGGTTATCCTCAGCATCCTGTATTGCAATGCAGAAAGGTTTTTCCATTCCCAGAAGCTGGGGTGTGGATGAGTCTTTGCCTGACCCCTGCAGCTCTTTGCACTGCAAATATGCACTCATAATTGTATAGAATAGATGTCACTTGGGGTGAGTTTGCCCATTGGCAGACTTGTGATCTCTTCAGTAGTTGCTGCACCTTTTTCTGTGTTTGTTGTTTTTGAATCCCTATTGGGTACCTGCACATATAAAAAAGCTTCATTGTGTATGTTCAGCTGCTTCTTGTACTCTTCCAAATCACACAGATGAGCTTCCCATCTTTGGGTAAATCACAGGGGTCAGCACACCCAAATGACACTCATGGTAGGAAAACCCACGGTCTTGGTGTCTCCCCAGTGGAGGTATCGAGTGAGGGGACCAGTGGTTAGACTGGGTACAACTCTTCTTGTTTCCAAATGATTTATGTCCTGAGAGCTACAAGCAGATGCTTTGTGAATGAATCTGGGACTTGAGTTTAGTCTCTAAATTTGCCAGTGGTTCTTGTGGTATCAGGTACTACTGAAGTGGAGGGCATCAAACCCCAGGCAGGGAATACTTCAGGCTGTGGAGAGTGACCATGTTTCAGCTGCATGCATAATCCTTCTCCTGCGTAAATGTGCCTTCAAAAGCACATGACTGTTTTTTAAGGAGGTAACTTACACTGGAATATATACAGTCAAATGCTTATGGGAAAACCAAGTGGCATGCTTGGTAGTAGGTGGTGTTCAAGGTGTGCTATCTGTGTAGCTTTCACCATCTAACCACTGTCATGGCTAGGGAGGATGGTGAAGGAGCCAGGTGATGGTTGACTTGATATCCAGCAGGAGTCCCAAGCAGTGTGTACTCCAGCAGTTGGTGCTGGCCAAAACACTATACCTGAGCATGGAGAGGACAGATGTGCCAAGAGCGGTGGAGCTGCTTGAGCTCCAGTTGCTGTCAGGTTGATTTGTGGAATGGGGAGCTGCCACTCTTCTAATATGTTGCTTAAATGTTTTGTCTGCCTCCAGGTAGCCCTGTGCAAAACCCTGATTAACCTTGCTTTGGAAGGCTTGTCTTACTACCATACATATGATAGATTATTCCTGGGTCTAAGTATTGCAGTGGGTTTTGTGGGCTGGACGACTTACGTGGTTCTGGTCATTATCAAGGCCCACACCAATTTGACCAAGACTGTCCCAAGTAATGAAAAGGTAGGTTGGAAGCATTCAATTATTTTTTTCTATCAGTTTTCAGTATTATATGTGTGCTAAGTGACTCTGTGCAGGATAAATTGCACACCTTATACTTCTTTTGTAAGGTGTTGAGTTTTCCAGCTACTGTAATCCTGTGTAGTGTTACTGCTAAATCCATTGATTAGGACCAGTATTCCTAAACTGTGTAAGTCTGAGTGTGCAGAACTGTGCTTCTTCAGTTTTTCTTCCTACAGCTTTCCATTTGAGATGCTAATGTAAGTGTAAGCAAACACAGTGATTTAAAACTATTAAAGGGTCTGTCTTTAACCAGCTTTCATTTTCCCAAGTTTAATTTTCCCAGGTTTAATTACCCAGGTTTAATTTTCAGCATCAACAGCACTCGGTTATAATAATTGTGTGGAAGAATACAGAATACAGGCTTCCAGTTTCATTGATGTTCTTCACTGTAAGGCCAAAAAACCCCAGCACATAAACTATTTTATTCCTGCCCTCTTTGGCAATTTTACATCTGTTCTCAGAAACTGTGCAGTCCAATCATGGCATTTTTAAAATGTATAGCCTGCTTTGATAGAAGGTGAGCTGTGGTTTCAGAGATCAGTGTGCTCTCTTGATCTTTGTGATTTGCAAGTGTGCAGCAGAAGACATGAAAGATGAAGGAAGCTCTTTTTGACAAGATTATTATGGTTTGATTTTTCACAAAGCATAAAATCCTATGAACTGAATTTATTTTCAGTCATTCATCAGGGAAAGAGACCTCAAAAAGGTGAATAGGCAAAAAGCTAGCATTTCACTAGAGAAGGAAGGGATTAAAGCCTGCGGGGGAGGGAAAATTCTCCCAAACTTCAAGAATTTGTTCAGAATAGAAGGAACTGTTTCATTTTGTGATGTAGGTGAGAATGAGCACTCACTTAGCATCTTTACTGCCTTCAATATAATACATTGAGAAAATTCCTATCATGCTGTCTTGAGGTTTTTACTACTGGCTGAAATGAGATAGTCTTGACCTTTAATGAAAATGCTCAAAGAAAATTAAAATGGAAAATATTCGTAAGTGCTGTACTGCATGATTTAGGTTTTCTTTCATCAAATAACTGAGAGGAAATAATCCAGGATGCATGTTATGTTAGATACAAACAGAATAATTACAATAAATAGACTGAGTATCAGGAATATTAATAACTACATTAAGGAAAAAATTTGCATTTTTAGTTGACATAGATTTTAATTTGGTATATTGATTTTACTCATTGAAGGCAAAATTCATGCTAGTGACACTGGCAGAAAAAAAAATTAGATTTCTTAGTTCTTTGTCTATAGAATTTCTCTTTCCTCAGTTTTCATAAGGGGCCCTTTTCTGTAGAAACCTTTTTAGTGTTCCTAAATACTTAGAGAATCACAGAGTGAGGCTAATGCTTCATATACAGAAGTTTTTTGGTTTATAGCTTATATTGGAGCAACTTAAAGAAATTTGCTGAGAGACTAATCTACCATTGACAAATAGCCTCCTGCAAAGCACCACCTTATAAAATCAAGGAGCCTCTGAGTAATGGAACTGCATATCCTGTATTTGTCATCTTTAAAAGTTTTTGGTTTCTTATGCTGAGTGTGAAAAAAAACCACTTTTTTTTTTCTTTTGCTATAGAATGTTGTTTTGCCTAGCAAGAAGCATAACCTTTTAATCTATTTTAAACATTCACAGAAATGCAAATCTGGTTTCCATTTTCAATGCATGACTGACTATATTGGACTCTGTAATATTTATGTCGCTATATGGAATAAAATGTTGATTGTGTGTGTTTACTCATTCAGTGATAAATTATATTGTGTGCATATCATATATATACATATTCATTCTGTCTGTATGTCAGCAAATATAAAATTTAAAACTAATAAAATTGCCCTAGGTCAGCTTTCTATACGACATATCCTTTCTTAGTCTAATGGCATATCTTAGCAAAAATTCTATTTTAAAAATCATTTAGAACTTGCATTTGTCAGTTTAGATCAAGGCAGTTGTACATCAGTTATGGGGAGGGGAAGCCAGAAAAGATGTTAATCCATCTAGGTGAACTGCTAGCTGATTGTCTCTTCTTCTCAGCGTATTTAATGTAGTTGTGTATGTGTCCACCTAGCTCTTTCAAAAAATAAGCATTTGTGCAGAAGAAAACAGTGTCTTCATCATTACCTACACTAAAAGCTGCCTCTGCTATGTCCAGCTGTAATACATACAGATAAAATTGTTTATTTAAAACTTGTACATAATCTTCCCTTACCAGTAATTCTTCTGATATCTGAATGTCCCTGAGTGAGGAAGAATAGTTCAATGACCAGATAAAAGGCAAATGCAGAGTCACTGTTTAATGCTTCTCTTTGCACAAACAAGAGATGCTGCTATCTGATGATTTAGGACTGACCTGCTTATCTGAGATAACCCATTTTAAAAGTTTCCTTCCCTCTTTGATGTTTCTCCTTAAGAGAGTCTCAGTCTGAGAACGTGTTTTTTTGAGTACATAATGTTCTAATCCCATACCTGTTTTTTTTTTTTTCCTAAGAAAAGCCCAAAGTGGGAGCTGTAGGTTAAGATTATATATAATAACAGTTGTAGCTATGCTACCTTTTAGTGCTGTGCAACACTAGTCTGCAGGGTCACCATTCGCGGGATCAGCGGGAGTAAGCAACACTCGATACGAATGATCAGCAAGACTCCGAGTTTATTGGTTTCAGACTACATATTTATACAGTTTTCACTACTCAGCACATAACAATGTTGCTATAATTAGATCATTGGGTTATATAGGCCTCGTGCATGCATCTTTTAATTGGTTGGCTTATCTTAAAAGCTTCCTTTACTTATTTGGGTTTTGCGGTTACCTGCATTCCGTAGCTTATCTCGAATAAGGCCTTTCTATTGCCAAGCTTTCCGTTGCCAATTCCAATGTCCAAGTGTCAAGGACTCCTCTCAAAATGGACTTTCTTGTAAGTAATAATTCAAAGACCCAGAAGCACCAACACTAGTCCTCTCTTGTATTTTGAAATTGTGGGTTCTTTGAGTAAGGCAGTTTCTCCTGTGGAAGATTGGTCACAATCCTCCTTTCGTAGCTGTTCCTAGATCCTGAATAGTTGTGGTTTTTTTCTGGTAGGAGTTAATGCTTAATATTTTAATTTAATTAGTTCTCTTACAAATGTCTCAAGCAGGAGGAGGAAATATGCTGATGGAATTTCATTAAATGCTTTGACTGTAAGGCTTTGAACTTGAACTGAATAGGTTATAATTCTGGCTTTAGAATCTAAATTTCAGAGTTCTTTTTCCCAAAACCCTTAGCATCTCTAACTGCAGATGGATCTCAAGTATCCGTTGAACATAAATAACTTTGCATGTATTGTGCTCCAGATTGTACAAGTATGCCTTTTGCATGCAGATTTTACTGCAGGACCTTATGAAGAGACATATTTAGAATTAGATCTTCAAATCATAATGTTGGTTTTTTTTTAATCTAGCTGACAACTTTGTCTAGACTTGTATAGAGACACATGGCAGCTTGTGTGGCTGTGTTAAAAATAGCATTTGTTTTACTGTGTAACTAACAAATGGAAAATAGTGTATAGTTTGAAACATGTTATTCCTGTTTCAAGAAAGTTTGTCCAAACATTTGTTTTTCAGAAATCTACTGTTCTCTTCTATGGTTTTGCCTCTGCTGGAATGATAATAGCTTTTTTCCTGTTCATTCAAACACGTCCTTGGACATACTATGTATACTGTCTCTTGCCAGTGCCTGTATGGTATGCAGTTGTGAGAGAGTAAGTAAAGAATGCAATTTATTACTACTGTTTTATAAGACCAGAATGGACTTCCTTTTTGTAGAGAATTAAATTTTTCCCATAAATTTCAGAGAAAAAGTTAGATACAATTTTATTAAACCTCCTGTAGTGTTTCCTGAGACATTCCAAAGGACTCTGGTTTATATTTTAGTTGACATAATGAGTAGTGTCCAGACTGACTGATGCAGCTGCCAATTCTAGAAGATATCTTTTCTATTAGCAAAAATAAAATAAACTATTTCCATGAAAAAGATTTTTAGTACTCTTGTAACTGTTGCAAAAGAGTGCTAAAATCTTTGCAAATACCTGTAGCAGCTGACTTATTTTGCAAAATGATCCTGCAAAGTGCCAAGTCTGCTGAATACCAGCTACTTTTGGAGAACACATGCTAGTCATGTTGAGGAATGTGCTCCCATATTGAAATATATTTGTCTTGTTTGGGTCTCCTTTTACTTCAGGCCCAAAAATACTTGTTATCTTCTGATTCTATTTACTTTCCTGATCTACTGGCAATTTGTAGATACCAACTCAGTATTATTCAGAGAAAATGAGACCAACTGCAGTTAGATAATGAGCTGTCTCATAAAGCGCAGGAAAAGCTAACAGGGAAGGTTTTTCTCTCTCTAAAGCTTCTGAATGTTTCATCAGTTATGACAGACATTAAGCAGAACATAACCAAAAATATTCATACACTCAGAATCAGTTGGGGTAGTGAATAATCTGAAGCTTGTCCAAACACTGGCGAAGATGTGCCAAATATGGGAGGAAAAAAGCTGGAGGGTTTTATTGTAGATTTTCCATCAGGTAAAACTGGGCAGAATGGTCATCTGGCCAATCACCCATGGGGTCTGGGCAGGACCAGCAATACCTCTAAATTTTTTTGTGTTCTGACCCCATCCTTGCCCTGTAAAGGTAGAATTCTATGTTATTTCCGTTTTTTTTAAATAAATGTTATCTTGTTCCATCATTTTGAACAGAATTCCTGTTATTCAAGACCTTGCCACAAATGTTTTGTCACTTCATATGGGTCAATCTATAGGATTCCTCTTGGTTTGTTTACTGGGAATTGAAATACTAGTAAGTATTTTATCCTTATGTATCAACAGAGTATCTCATTGCTAGTGTTCTACCTCTTTGAGGAGTTAATATGTTTGATTTTCAGTCCTTTCTTGGATTTTTTTAATTAGGTCTTCAGCTTTTTCTATCGCTCTGCGCTCACCGTTGGCCTTCTCGTCTTTGCTGGCTGGCCAGTGATCACACAGCTGTGGATTCAAGCTAAGGTTTGCTGAAGGTTTTAAATGGTGAACAGCTGGATTACATCTTAGGATGTTGGGAATGCTTTGGAATGCTGCTTTAAATTCCTATTCAGTTATGCTCTTTTTCCAATCTCTTGTCATAAGCAGCATGTAGCAAAGCAAGGGAATTTAATATGATCTGGACAGATCTGTTATACAACATAAGTAATAAGAGTGCTTAAGAGTTTTGGGGTAGCTATGAGTTAGCTATCAGTTTTCTGTTGTTGATGACTAAAAAATGCTTGACTCAATCGTATGAAATGCACATCATTTATCAAACTGTTGCAGTGACTACGGTGTTGACATGTACGATTGGTGGAAGTGTCACCGTTTAACTAATATGATCATTTTTTAGAAAAAAATATTGAAGATAACTGAAAGGCAGTTGTCAATTCATTATTGTCTGCAATCAGCTGGGACACACTGTTCCTCAGAGAAAGCTTTCTGTATTTTTCCTAAGAAAAACCCTCCATTTTCATGAAGTGGCACAATATTTAATTTAAGAGACATTTCTTCCATTAATTGATTCCAACATCTCTTCTTTCAGGGGATACCTAAAACCTAGGGTTCTGGGACAGAGAAAAGGAGTCAAATTGCTAAGTCTTGCTCTCCAAGAACTGTCAAGATGGAGGCTTGTATTTGTTAATTTACAATTTTTTGTTCTAGTTGAGTAATCAAGTAACTTGTCTTCAAGGTGGATATGCACAGATGATGTTTTGTAGCATGAAATTTCCTTTCAGGAATATGAATTTGACTTGAGCTTAAAAACTTAAAATGATACAGCTCTTAATGTTTTTAGTTAAATAAAACAGCTGGGATAGGGGTTTTTTTTCTTCCTAGCAAAGAGTTTAGAGAACTGCTTAGGTGATTCTGGTGGCTAAATCAAATGGCACATAGATGCAAAGACTAGATAATGTTACCATATTCTCAGAGTATTCTCTCTCAATGCTGACTAATTAACTGCTGCAGCCTTCTGAGAATGTTAGTTTCATGCCTTCCTTCTATGAGGTCAACTGACAGATTTCTGGTGCCTGCAATGTGTGTGAAGGCCACGCTTTGAGAAAGTGCTTGTAAGTGTAAACTTAGCTTTAATTATCATTGTCTTTGATGGGATTTTGGCAGCTATGTAAATTAAATTCTTTTCTGTATTAAATGAAAGTGCTGTAATACCAATGACCCCATGCTCTTTTTTTTTTTTTTTTTTGCTAATTTTACTCCTGTGTCATGCAGGGTCTTTGCTCATGGGAGATGCTAGTAGCTGCTAGTAGTTCACTGAAGTATTTCTTTATGATTAGACAATTGTCTGTCCACATGACCTCCTTCTTCTTTTAGACAAGAGCATTGATCTGGACTCTCCTGTGTGTGCTCCTGGCAATATTTCCGTTAATGCCTGTTGTAGGAAGAGAACCAAACATTCCTCTGGTGTAAGAATCTTATCTTGTTCTTTAAATTTTTTATTCCCTCTTTGATTCAAAATTTAGGCTGCCTTTTGGTATGTGTGAGGAATTGTATTATTGAAAGCTGGCTGAGACAGGAATTGAAATTCAGAATTTAAATAACATGATTATAGAGACCTCAGTTATTCACTAATGAGAATGAGAATAGACTTTTAATTATTTTGCCATATCCATTTGGTCTTTGTGTTATTCTGTAATTTCTTGTCAAGGGAAACATTTCTCATAATACAAAAATTTGCACATTTTACAGGAAAATAAAGGTGATCATTAAAGGAGAAGCTGCAGTGGGGTGCAAATATGGTAAACAGCACTATCATACATGAATATGAATTCAGTCAAAAGCAATATACTTTTGACAGCATCTTTCAGAATTTGTCCATCTAATTTTGAATAATCTGTCTTTGAATTGCACTCTGTACCTAATGAGATATTCAAGGAAACAAAACAAACAGGATAGGCAGAGCTCTCTTCTTCCTCAGTGTCTCCTGTGTCTCTTCTTTGTCCACTTCTGCTTCTCTGTCCTGAGTCTTCCTCCTCTGGTATTGCTTGTCTGATTTTCTACAGTTGTTGATTTGCACTGTTTTTCTAGTACATCTTTGTTATCTGTCCCTCTCCTCTTGTGAGCCACTCTTTGGTAACAGGAGCATTCTCTCATAGCTAGGTGCAATCCAGGTGGTTGGCCTGAAGGGTTAGGCTTGTGGTCTCGTTGTAGTTACTGCAGAAAGAGTGAATTTACCCTAGGCTGTAATGGCTCTTGCTGACTGGTAGAAGATACCATGCCTCAGCAGAGCCAGGGTGCCTGATCCTCAGTGAAATATGGGATTTGAGCAGTAATATATGATTGCAGGTAGAATGATGAACCCAGATATTTCCAAGATTATTGACATTCTGCCTCAGTATTTTCTACTGTGTTTTAAATCTGTCTGTTGTAAATCCTTCTTAGTCTCGATCCTTGGGCACATTAGAAATATTCAGCACGGATTTGCTTGGATTTTATTACTGCCTCTCAGCTGTATATACACCCGTATGTATTTCTGCTGGTCCAAACTGAGGTTTTTCTATTGTTTCGAACACATGTGCACAGCTTAGAAATCAAACTGGAATTAAATTACCATCAGATCTTCCTCTCTGACACTTCTTTATATTCACCGTGCCCAGGCTGTACATCTTTCTATTTATTCTTCTGATGAAACACTGTACCTTTGAAACACTGTGTCTGAAACTTTTCAAGGGAGTTTTGAAGCTGGAAAGGCTTGAAGCAGCAATTAAAAATGTATGTATATGTGACACTTCAGGATGTTGAAGATAAGTTGATGCAGGGGGAGAAGGTACAAGAGGGAGAAATCAGAATGCCAGTGAGAAATAGGTGCTTCTGTTCTTGAGCACTGGCACTATCTGTCAAGTCAGAGCTTTTCAGTACGTTAATAAAACTTGTATGGTAGGAGCAGTGAGCTCCTGACTCAGCTCAGTCATAAAAAGGAAACATAGGAGTGAAAGCAGGGTTAGATGATCCAGGAGGAACCTCGAGACACAGAATATTCAGGATAGATTAGGAAAGCCAAAGTGTTTCTGGAGTTGAATCTGGTGTGGGATGTCAAGTGCAACAAGACAGCGTACAGCAGCAAAAGAAATTTTTGATGATGTTTTCTGGGATTTTATTGTTGTTTTGTTTGTTTTTGCAGAATAGCAGCTGGTTTGCTGACCCTCTTGATATCTTTATTCTCGCTGGCATCTCTTTGTAAAAGTGAAAATAAGTACAGAGATAATGAAGATCTGAAAGTATATTTTTATCAGGTCAGTCGTTACTTTTCAGTAATTCTGAATGTTAGAGGGTTTTTATGTGCAAATTTTTACTTACTTTCTAAGAACATGTTTCAACCAAGGCCACAATTTTCAAGAAGAAAATGTTTGTTTCTTAAGAGTTTTCTCCTTGGCTATTTCAAGAGGACCATGTGCACATATGTAAACATAGTCATGCTGTGTTCCCAAAAGCCCATCCTGTGCATAATTATACTGATTGATAAATAGATGTGCATATAGATTTTGATGCTCTGCGTGGAGAGTTTGAGAGTTTGTCCTGCCTTTGGTCTGTGTACATCACTTCCAGTGACCTTTGCAGTAGTTGCACGTGCACACTAAGGACAGGCTGGCTGGTTCAGGGGGCTGAACTAGTTCCAGTTTCAGGCTGTAGAAAACCAGTGTGAGACTGATACTGAGCTGGTTTTCTGTTGGTTAAGTCTTCTTTCAGGTGAATTATAGCTTCATGAAATAGGTAGGTTTTTTTCATACTAGCAGCTAATTAAGTTCCAGAGAGCTTTAAAATTCTAATAATACCTTGCATGTCTGCTGTCCTCTTTTTTTCTTTATTTTTTTTTTTCCCTCAACTTCTTACAAGATAATAGTTGTATTTCAGGACCAGCTTTATCGGTTATGATTTAGTGTGTGCTGGAGTTTCTTGCTGAGCAAGCCAATGCACTCATTATATCTGTGGTTTAGGTATGGAACTCAAAGTGGTTGAAAGGAGGAAGGGAAAGAGTAATGAATGCTTAAAATGGCTTTACCTGAGCATAGACACACATGTAAGATGTGGTGGTTATGTCTCTTACTTTTCTCAGCCTATACGTGGAAAAGAGATGTCAGTTCCTTTGCTGAGCATTTAGAACATAAATTTCCAGCATACACTCGGCAATGGATTTCTTGCTGGAATGCCTGAAAAAAGCTTACGCTGGATGGGGGAGTGAGAGACCTGCTCAGCAGGTGGCTGGCAAACCTCAACTCACCACACAACTGCTGCAGCATCTCATGATGATGAAAAAATAGGTCGATAGTAAAAAAGTAATGCCAGACTATTCTTGAGCAAACTTAGAGAATCAGGAAATTCACTCACAGAGTGATACTTAATTAGATGAAGATGTTCTGCCTGCTTATTCAGGAAGTAACATCTTCATTTTCCTCCCAACTTTTAAGTAGATCATAAAGTTCCTCAAATTGCCCCTTAATCAGAAGATATTTTACAATAGTGACATCTAATTACTAGTCTCTATTAGAGTTTTGTTTCAGTACCTTAATTGGGAATGGAAAATATGGGATCCACCATTCACATTCTGGGTAAGGGAAGGATTGGAAGGTGATGTTATTCAAATGTAGAGGAAGAAAAGGACATTACAGAGGCATTATATATGTTTCTAAGTAAATACCTTGTTTTGAGGTTAGGTTACATTTAGTTGTTTTGAAATGTACAGGAATACAAAAGGAAAATGCTTGTCAGAATACTAGTATTTCTAGGCAATGGAATTCTCTAATTCTACTTTTATATTTTCCTTTGAGTTGGACTTTTCAGTGGGAAGAGGAAGGGGTAATCTTCAAAAATTCCAGACTCCCAGACAGTTTTAAAGGTGGGATGGATCCCCTAGTCAGGGGAAAATACCTATTTTGCAGTGACAAATGGTGATGAGGCCACTGACGTTCAAATAGATAAGCACACTCAATCAGGTTCCTTCTCTGCATCTGACAAGGGATTTCTTAAAAGTAGGTTTTCCAGGTGCCCCGTAAGCGGTGTTTGGAGGCAGTCATCAAAGATTGTGCTTTCCTCTGATAACACTGTTACTTAATGTTTGGGGTCACTGATGAGTTAAACCTGAGCCAACCTAAACAATTCTTTGACTCTATGATCTCTGAGAGGTCATTAAGGCTTCAGTAATGATGAAAACAGGAGTCATTCGTAATCCATCAGCTAGACTGCTGCAGTGCTTACTGTATATCTTAATTTTTGCTGGAGAGAGCACCAGTTTCTCTTTGCCATCAGTTTCATAGGTGATGTCCAGTTTTTGCCACAGTACTGAAATCATGCTCTTTTCACTGGTTGATAATGTTGCACCAAGTTATTATTCCCAGGAGGCTTGGACTTCTGTGGGTCCAAGGTAGTCAGTTTATTAGTTTCCTCTTCTAAATTAGAATTATAGAATAATTTTGGTTGGAAAAGACCTGTAAGATCAAGTCCAGCCATTAACCTAACACTGCCAAGACCACCACTAAACCATGCCTGTAAGTGCAACATCTACACGTCTTCTAAAATAGGAGAAGTAAACAGTAGGAATCCATGTCATAGTGATGGAACCCGGGGAGGGTGTTTTCAACCAGCCTTGTGCCCAGCTGATGACGCTGGTTCTCCTGCCATTCTCCCTATGGGGCGTTATGATGGTTGATGCTTAGGAGGGCTCCCAGCCAGAGCTGCTGTCAGTGTCAGGACTGCAGATGTCACCCTTGGTTTCTTCTTTCTAGCTGTGACCTGCAGGTGTGTTTGTCTGAGACCTGCTCTTAAGATGTTCAAGAATTATTTCTGAGCATCAGAGAAGGTTGTGAAGGATGAAGGGAGACAGGTTCTTAGCTGGAGACCTCTGTCTGCACCTCCAAGTTTTTTCTGCTCAGTCCTGGAGATGTTGGTGGAAGCCAAGAGCTGTTTGAACGTTACCTAAATGGCGAACACAGATTCTCAAAAGCTCGTGCTGAGCCCTTCCCTGGACGCTGGCATAGATCTAGCAGCAGTACATTGTGCTTACTAATGTTGCCAGGACATCACAAGTCTTCCAAGGCAGAGGATATATTATGGAGGGTGGCACAAAGTCAGTGTAAGGTGACTTCACCAGTGTCTAAGGGATATCAGAGGGATTACCAGAGCTCATGACACTAAAAAGAGCTTGATAAGATATATCAAAGGGGAGAGATCTGGCCTGAATACAGCAAAAGTGTCCAAAATAAACATCAGAGGTCTAAAGGGTCCAACTCTCTGTGCTTTTGGATGCCTAATGTTTTGACCTCGGTTATTGATGTTACAGAGAAATATGAGGTACGTGTTCTTGTGGCCTGAAATTAAATAGAAGCAGCAGATACTGAGCACCTGCGAAACTTGCCAAAAAAGAATGCTGATGCTAAATGTATCCTCCGGGCTGATCCCACTAGGTATCACTTCGTCTAGCAGGGAAATAGCAGCTATTCATATGCTAAAAAGTGATAGATGTGAATGGTGTAGCTGCTGTGCACTAAAAAAGCCACAACAGCAATTACATCTTGTAATGCAGTTTTAAAGCACATGTTTGCAAAGTACTGTGCATGCTTGATTTGCCTTTTAGTGGAACTGCAGAGTTGTGAATAAATAGCAGTAATTGAAAACTTGGCTCAAGCGTTCTCTTGGATAATTGTCACCTTTCAAAAATTACTGACTCATGGGGTAATTTTCATAAGTTTTTTTGCATGTACTTGATGACTGAATGGTCTCTCTTGAATTAGTCAAAGAAAAAAATACCTCTCCAGCTTCTCTGCCCTGCAAGCCAGAGGGCTCTGCTTGAGATGGTTCAGTCAATTTAATTGGGGGGAAAAAACCCAACAACTTCTTTCCATCTCTTAAAAGCCACCTCCAATTTGTTCTGCTTCTGCTGCTTCTTACAGGAGCCTTCCCGTTTGCCCTGTACCCAATTCTTCAGCAAAGCCAAAGGCTCTGCTTGTTCTTTGTGGCTGCTGTTTGAGGACAAGTGTGCCTTGAAGGACTGGGGGCGTGTGTTTTCTGTGGTTTGCCTGTGTGTTTAAGTAGTTACTCTTGACAAAGAGCATATCATGTCAAATCACTGATCCAGGTCACTTGTGTATGCTATTTTAAAATAGCACAATTAAATAATAAGAATACTAATGAAAAGTAATCTAGACGGAAGCTTTAAAAAGCTGGTACTTGTAAATTATAAAAAGTTATAAATTTTTGACACTGTGTATTTGACTTCCTGTTCTTATGGTGATTCAGATGAGGTTTTTATGCAACTCTAAAGCATATTTACATATTTAGTATGGGATAGCAGAGATCCATACATGAATTTTGTTTCATTGTCCGATTTCTTCTTTCTAGATGTTCAGTGTTGCACTTTCAACATATGTTGTGAGCAGTACCCATAACAGTCTTAAGAACAAACAGGGATTGCCTGTAATGAATCAAATTATTAGCTGGATAACTCTCGGTAAGAAAATCTTCCCTCTCAAACTTTTATGCTGGCAGTTTGTGGAGTCTGAGGTTGGGTGAGGGATGATACCACTTTTTCATTAGCATCTTACTTTCCTTTATCTGACTGCTGATAATTCTTCTGTATGTTTGCTTTCCTAAGTGAGTTTTTTTGAGAAATGTGTTAGTCTTCTAAAATATTACTCCTTTTTAAGTTTGTGATAAAATGCAAATACCTTTGATTTACAAGCAGCTTTTTCTTTTATTTTGGGTGTTCTGAATATTTTGAAGACCCCTTTTAGGGATATAATGGCATAAATTCCCGTTTTGTTTCACTTGGAGTCAGATATGGGTGATCTGAGGTGTTCTGCAAGCAATTCAGTTGAGCATAGGGAAATGACCAAAGGTTGTTGATGTAATTCAATGTAAACTTGAATCTGCAGCTGATGGCAGAGAACCTTGGGGTGTAGGAGTGATTTTGAGAGCTGCCTTGTGAAATACCTGTGAAAAAATGATGATAGTATATGTTTGATATCTGTTAGAATCTAATTATTAAAGAAAAAAGCAATTTACAAGTCTGAATTTTTCACCACTCAAAAAATCTTAGTGTGATTAAACAGAGCTAATGGAATTGTTACTGGAGTTCTGGAATGCAGTGAAGCAATACCTTTCATATTTTATCTATAAAACAATATCTATAGGTCTCCATAAGAAAATGTTAAGCATTGTTTATCCCTGAGTGATTTGAAATGTGGGATTTGTTTCAGAGCTAAGCATATCCCATGCAGAGTTTGACAGCAGCTTTTTGCGACAAGCCAAGATCAGGAATTTAAACATAACTTAATGAAAGAACCGTGGTGCATTTTCCCTCCTTGCTGGTTGTCTTGTACATCCCTGTACTGGTGACATTGTTTGAACTTAAGCAGATCTTGTCAGTTTTAGCAATCCTGCTTCTGTTGGAACAAATGGATTCAAGATTAAGTTCAGTGATTGTGATCAGTGTGTGTATGAGCAATGCTTTCTTAGTAATGTAGGGTTTTTTGGAGCTTTTGCCTTTCCATCATGCTCCCCTAACTCTTTGTAGCCTGCTAAGCTAAATGGGGATCTCTGTGTGGATGAATTTCTTGCCGTTGTAAAGTCAATGAAATCGATGAAGTCCTGCTTGGAGCAGGAATTGAGTGTAAAGGTTATATTTCTCTCCTGTGTAAGGATGAAAGAGAAACATTTTTCATCTAAGAGATGATTCAGGCAGTCAGAGAGGTTTAGAGTTATGAGGAAAAAGTATATTAGAAATTCTCTTTGTTGTTGGTGATGATAAAAATAAAGCTAACAGTGAAGTAAACTGTAAGTACTCAAAATGTCTACTTGCTGCCACAGCAGTATTGAATATTTTAGCAAAGTCTTTCAGACTGGAAGTAATCATTCCAAGTGAATATGATATACAAGGTAGGAGCTTTGTGTACTTGCTGAAATTGCTCTCCATAATTAAACACAGAAGGAAGCAGATAAAACACTAAGTCATCCAACCTGTCCTCAATACTCCTCTTGGACAGAAATGCCTTGTCATTACCATAACCACAACTAGCACCTGCCTTGTTGCCAGTGGGTACCACAGATGGGACACCATAAGAATTAAGGTACCGAACTCATTGTAGCTTTTCCAGGTTGATGTGATTACAGGTGGACCAACTCCTCTTTAGCTTTTTGCTTAGTTGTGGAAGAATGGCACTGTTACTTACTGAACTCTCAATTTGCATGTCTCTGTGTATTTATAGAACCAGAAACACACAGTTATCAGAATTTGTTCATAATAATACTGGTTTATTATTGTGTCAGGATGATAATAATACTTCTGAAGTTTTCTAGAGTATTTTTGCACCCTTCCCAGCTATTTATCCTGATTAATATGAAGGCTGTTTAAATTTTAACTTCGACCTAATTTTTTTTTTTTTTTCTTGAGAAAGACTGGTGTTTGGGGAACCAGGCAAATGAATTGGTGATGGTTGGGTTCCTGCAGGCCTGTGTCCAACTGGCTTTAGCTGTTACACTGTATGGTTCATGCAGTGTACTTAACTACAAACATAAAGGCAAAACCAGGAGGTGTAACATTAATTCAGCTGCTTCCCCTGTTCTTCAGAACCATCGTAATATTAGCAGATATTTCTAAATGAATGTATATTATGTGTTAAAATTTTCACCTGTGGAAATTTATCATAGCAACTTGCCAAGTTTTGAGGAATTTTGTGTCACAACTGTGTACAGGGGTCATATACAGAGGTTTCTATAGGTCAGCCAGAAACCTGCAGGTCTTTTTAGGATTAATATCTGATGTATCACATCAGAGATGGAAGAGAGAGACTAATTATCATCTACCAGCCACTCATCTGTTCTCATCTATGATTGTACTCAGAGTGATACACATCCGATATGTTGAGTGTCATTCACAGAGGCCAGTTGCCATGCTGAATTTATTTCCAGCTGTTCTGACTTTCAGTGAGGTCCCTGGAGTTCCTCCTTGAATTGGGCCTTCTTGGAGCCCCTTGAAGTCACTTACTCTGTAATTGTAGCAGTGTCCAAGGCTGAAAGCCAGGAAATAAAACATACTGACTTAGAAACAGGACATAGAAACCTCCTCACCTCTTTCATTGATATGTTTACTATAAATACTAATGTATACAATGATGATCATCACAAGCGAGTACTTCCCATATCTTATAGTTTTGTGCTCCTTAGAGTGATTATTAATTTTGACTTACTGTTGATGCAGCCTTTGAATGATTCAGTAATGTGAAGTTACT
Source organism: Dicrurus megarhynchus (assembly GCA_013399195.1). Lineage (NCBI taxonomy): Eukaryota > Metazoa > Chordata > Aves > Passeriformes > Dicruridae > Dicrurus > Dicrurus megarhynchus. Next base: position 1,582,312 of record VXAD01006406.1, on the reverse strand, counting down.
GTACTGCAACAAAGGATCACATGAATGTTACTTGTCAGCATACTTTTTTATAAACATGCCATTTTCATACGAAGAAAAGAAATCAGGTTTAAAGATTCAATCAGAACAATGCTTTTCCTTCTCCCTCCCTTTCCCATCTTTAAGCATTGGCCATCTTTCCTACTTTTCTTCCTCTTTACTCACTTTTGCAGTAGCCCTAATCTAATTACAAAGGTTAGAAGGCCAGGTTTGATGAGGCTCTGAGCAACCTGGTCCTAGTGGAAGGTGTCCCTGACCACGGTAGGGGGGTCAGAACTAGGTGATCTTTAAGGTCCTTTCCAACCCAAGCCTTTCTATGGTTCTAGTACAGTGGAGCAGTGGCTTTGTCACTGCAGTCTTTGAGCTGCCAGGGGTCCTCAGGGCCGTGGTACGTGGTTCTCAGAGTAGTATTAAACAGTCAAGTTTGGCTGGGTTTTAGGGTAGTGCTTCTGCATTGTCTTAAAGACTTGTTAACATCAGTTCATGAGAAGTTATAAAGGCTGTGATGTAGAAAGACAGGAAATTAAAATGATACAGAACTGAAATTACTTTTGATGAATGTGCAACATTCCAAACATTGGATTTTCTTTAGCAAAAGTAACTTCTGAAAATAGAGGGTCATATATGATCTGTATTGAATTTCTGTACATAAAATGTCAAGATTTGAGGAAAGTTTTCTTGTTACTGAGGGTGAAATGTTTTGCATGTTGTGACTGACAGATCTCTTCTTACTATTGCAGTTTCTTCCCCAGTGTTGCTGCTACTGAGCCCTACGTTTCTCTTTCAGAGATTGTTCAGCATATTGCTCTCCCTGATGTCCACCTACCTGCTCCTCAGCACAGGGTACTTCATTCTTACTCTGTTTGGGTTGATTTTACATGTGAAAATCCAGGGCTGTATGTGAAACTGCTTCATCTCATGCACATTTCTATTGAAGGTGTAACACGTGCTTCCAGCATTTATCTCCTTGTTTAGTTTACTAAATAAAATTTCAGGGGAACTTTCATGTTCCTCCTTGCATTATAAACACTAGTTTGTTGACATTCCTTTCAGCTAGACAAGGTATTGGCTGGAAGGGTGTGTGTTCAAACAATCTTGCACCAAAATAAGAAAGTCTGGTTTAATTTATGCCTTTTGTTGTTTTGATGTGTGCTTTTCTGCTCGCAAACAAAAGGAAATAGCTTCTCTCCCAGCTGCTCAGCACTGGTGTCTAGTTATGGCTTAAATGATGTATGCCAGGAAACAGGTAGTCCTGAAATGAGGGAAAATTTTATTCTGAGAGATTTTTGTGGAAATAATTTTATTTTTTTTCAAAGGGATGTTGTTTCCCGTAAAGACTAGGCGTTACTTCTTTTTGGATAAAAGTCAAATTCTCTGATGTTTTAAATGAAGAAAACACTGTGTCAGCCAACCCTTTCTTTTTTTTCAGACTTGGTAGCTCTTAAGAGCATAATTAATGGGGAGTATAAGAACTGTTCTTTCCGCCTTCCCTCCCACTTATTCTCTGGATTTAATTACACTGGAAAATTAAGTGGAATAAAACATCTTGCAGCAGACATTTTACAATAGCTGCCTCCTGTGGATACTCTCATTTTAGTTGAAGCATCTCCTTTTTTTTCTAATCTTCTGCATCCTCTTTCTCCCACTTCCCCATTAAGACTTTGATCCTAATGTTACTCCTGACTGCACACACATTCTTACACTCAACCTTCTTAGCCTGTGCTGGCTACTGGATAAAGCGTGAATGTTGTTCTCTCTGAGGCTGTCAATCTCCCTCTTTGTATTTTGGTCCTGCACCAGACCACGTAAATGCTGACAGCTTTCTGCTGTCTTCCTACAATATCCAAATAGACCCAAAAAATTTGGAACAATTCTTAAAAAAGAAAACAAAACCCAAGGCACTGGTGCCAAAAGTGTCCAGTGTTTCTCTCCTCAGTGCGCTCTTGTACCATGTTCTGGTAACCCAGCACGTTGCCTGGGTAATTGCAGCACCTCTCTAGGGGTAGTTAAGTGGAAATACTGAAGCCAGCTGAAGAGCATGGTTGCAAACAACCACTTGTCAACGGCTCAGCTGAAGGTATTTAATCTGTAGGCAAGTGTAGACCATTATAGGGGTTGTAGTGTTTCTATTACTGACAACACAATTGTTTTGTCTTCATGTTTAGCTGCCTGTCATTCAGATAATTAAAGTCGAAATGTCTATTCAAAATTTTTTGTTCCAGTTTGAAACTGCTTTGTAGCCCAATGGAAACAATACCAAGATTAACTGCAATGGTTTCCTTTTTTTTTAAACAAACAGATGTGTGTCTAAGAAGGAAAAAATAAAAACATTTACAATCTTGTCAGTATCAGTATTACAGTCAGTGACAGTATTATAATTTTGTCCTAAAAGAAAAAAAAATTGGGAGGTACCATGAAGTACAACTGGAGAAACTGAATATTATCCAGTTTCAATCTACACCCTTATGTTATCTTGGGGTCTTAATCTCTCACATAAGTACACTCATACTTTGGAATTTGAGTGCTGTAGGAGCCAGAAGTACTCCTCAGAGGTTGGGGGTGTAACTAGGACAGCTTAGTGGCCATGGTTGGAGTGTGACTTGATGCTGCTATTGTGAAGGATTGGAATACATTTCACTGAAGTGAAATGTAATGTTCTTTTTATTATACAGATGTCTCTTTCCTGAGAGCCAAACTGAGATCACCAGAATGAGTTTGTGTGATCAGGTCCTACAGAGACACAATCTCTAGTTGCTGTTTTAGTTGGACTGTAACCCCTCAGTTCCAAGTCGCTCTCATTAAAAAATTTTCCATTTTGCAGAAAATGAATGTCAAATATGTTTCTTTTTTTCCTGTCTCTTTTAACTTTATTCCAGTTTTGTTAAAATTAAGAAAGGCACTCATACGACATTGTGGCAGCCATTAAACAAAAAAATGCAAAACATGACAAAGCTGAATCAAACGCTGTTTCTCCTACTTTTGCCATTTAACTACTGTATGGCTTTAAAATTCAACCAACTGTGGGTACTCAGAAATGGGGAGAGAAGGGGAAGAATGCCACTAGGTCTTGGTATATCCTATGTGTGAAGAAAAAAGAAAAGAAAAATGTCAGCATTTGATGTTAATTAGTTGTCAGTGACTGCACTTACTATGGTTATTACGTTACTTTTCAGGTATGAAGCTCTCTTTCCACTGGCACTGTTTGGTTTGATGTTTGTGTGGATAAATATGGAACAAGAAGCACTGCAGCACTATGGTCTTTCATTCAAACCAAAGGTAACAGCTCTTGATAGATATATCACGTTAATTAACGGCTTTATCTTTTTTTTTTGAGGAGGTAATAAATATTCTGAGTGGTTTTCAGAGAGGAACACTTTGCATTTCTTTTGAGTTTGGGAAGCCAGTGTTAGCTGTTTCATGAACTAGGAATATGACCTTGTAAGAAAGATTTTTAATTCATGTTATTGAAGATACTGCACATCAGAGCCATTTCTAGGAATGCAGGAAGACAGTTTGACTTAGTAAGACACAGTGGTATGGTCTGTAGGCTACAGAGCTCTCTCTGCCAAGTGTAGTGATAATTCAGCATAAGGTACAGTAACTCTTTGGAGTGAGTACAATGTCACTGTACTTCTTTTGGTCTGATTGCAGACTCACAAGTGAGAGGCTGAAAAGAAATTACTTGATTTCTGAAAGGACCCATAGGAAATATTAGAAATCTTGATTTGAGTTTGTCCTCTCTTTGTTCAAGGATGGAGACTTACTTCTGTTTATACTGACAAGGAGCTGGAAACTAACTTGGAACTAACACCTTCTCAGATTTGCCCAGAGGAGAAGAGGGAATTTTGTAATCAATGCAACTTCTTCCACTTTAAAATTTAGTATATTGTCAGCAATTTGCAAAGGCCATGCTGCTCACGCAGCGACTTAGCTTTTAGCTTAGGCCCAGTGTTGAACAAACTGGGGCTGTGGCACTGTTTTGGCCAGATCCAAAGTGCTGGTTACAGTGGTTTGGGTCCTTGGAGCCAGGTGGGTGTGCACCACAGCTCTCCCTGGCTTCTCCCAGATGAGCCCTCCTGGGTAGAGATGCATGGGAGTGGCCAGAGTCACTTGAAGAAAAGTGTTGGTACACATCTTTCCTTCCTTTTGCAGCTCATAATAATTAGGAAAAGTCCTGGAGGTTGAAACCTGAGCCAAGGCAGTCATCAGATTAAACCTGATACATACTGTGGTTTTGTGGTGCTCCTACAAGGAAGATAGTTTTGAAACTTAAGAGAGAGCAGGCTTTACCAATTCAAGGCTAAAAACCAGAAATAAAACCAGGAGTCACTTTCTATTTGTGCTACGTTTACTTACGGTAATTTGTGTGAGTGTGTTTTGTGGCACCTTAAAGCGATAGAGATGGAATGTGAGTATCAAAATTACACTTAGTGCGATGCCGCGATTGCGACCGAAGGCGTTTAGCATCTGTGGGATGTGTTTTCTCCTCCACTCTAGAACCCACACTATCTTTTGCATCTTGTTACAAGGCATCTGAGATGCTTGCCTGTCTGATGTTAGTCTGGTGTTCTCTTTGTTGTAAAATAAAATTCTATTAAAGTAGTATTAAATGATGATGAACACTTTATTAATCAAATGCAAATGAAAAGAACATAGGTAGGCAGTAATTCTGCTTGAAGTTGTCACTCTCTGTATGTCAACATTCTCAAGTGAAAGGAACAATAATACTTAGCCCTGCTTCCCGTTTTTACATTAGAAAATATCATCCCTAGAATGCCTGTTAATACATGCTGCAAAGTAAATCTTGTATTAGAGAAACCAGCTCAATTCTCTGACGATGAGAGATTATTTTAAATTAAAATGCTATCAGTGTTGAATGTCTATTACTTGATTTCTTTCTTTTCCCCAATGTAAAGGAGTTCATTGACCTCTTAAATTCCATGAAGAGAATTTCTCTTCAAGTCAAGTGATATTGTGCTGAGAACTGAGTAAAGGAGATGGAGAGTATTTTACTATTTTCACTCACAAAATAAGTCAAATGAGGATAATTGCAGTCTTTTATTTTTGAGGATCTTTATCCATATCCTTATGTGAGCAGTGGAAGTGTATGTGTGTAGGAGGAATATTTCTGATGAAAAAAGATGATTATAAGTCTAAGGCTTAGAAGTTCATTTTTAGTGTAGATAACAGCGGAAGCTCCACTGTTCATTTGATCATCTCACTTGTACAGTCTTTCTGGCAGATTCATTAATTCATTAAAGTATAATGAAAACATGGGAAAGGTTTGCAGTCCTTATTATAGTACTCTAATAACAAATGATAGGGAAGCAGGTTTCTTTCTCATTCATTTCAGTAAAAATATGGTGGTTCTATCAAAGTCCCTTAGTTGATATTTAGTATTGTTTTCTTCTGCTGTCTTTCCAGCTTGCTGTTTTCAACTTCACCTGTGCTGTGGATATAACTCAGTTTCGACAGCTCCACCTGGATGACGTCCGGAGGTCCTTCTTCTTTGTATCCTTTTGCCGCTTGCTGCATTCCAGGGGGGAAAAAAGGGTTTTTTAGTAGCCCAGTATTCACTGGGAACAGAAGCTGGTAAGGGTGATTTGACTCCTATTGCTCAAAAGGCAATGGTCTCGTATATTATGCTTTTTTATCAAGTAGTTAAAAATGCACTGTTTTAGAATCTGGCTCCTTGCCCACTTACGACCATTGCAGTTGAGGTACGTTTTCTTCTAAGGAGTTCTGTTTTCAGTTTGGTTTTGTTTTATTACATTTTGGCAGGAGGGAACTTGATCACCTTCACAAATCAGTTGAAATAGGTGATATTAAAGTTATTCTCATTGTTAGAGTATGGCAGTATGTTAGGAAGGAAATGTTAGGTAGCAAGCAGATGAAACAAGAAAGAAAGTTCCCGCAAGCTCTTAGTGAAACATGTTCCCAGAATATGGCTGAGAATTATTTATATCATAAGTGATTTCTACTGTTAGAAATTATATGGGCTTAGGAGGGAACAGCTGTTTGTTCACTAACATAGCAATTAGTTTGCATTCCTGAAACTGATACTGCAGCTGATTTTTTTTTTTTTTTAATACTGTACGTTGATAACATTGTCATTTTTCTTTTTCATCGTGGGACTGCAATTAAGTGAGAGCTGTTTGGCAGCAAGGATGATGGGTGGGCAAATGGAAGAGAAAGTGAGCCAGTCTAGAACACAGGGGGCTTTAGTGCAGGTGAGTTATTGTAGCTGGGGAGGAAGTTGTCTCAATACTGATTCCTACAGAAACAGGCTTTATAGTTTGTCAAATAACCAGATCTGAAAGGGTGGGTCACAGTCAGAGTCCATGCTTTTGGAATTTGGAACTGTGTTGTTGGACACTGGGAACCTGCAGCAGAGAAAGTGTAACAGATACCAATTTAAGAAGGCAGATTAGTGCTAAGAAAGAAGACAAAATGATTTGCTAGGTGTTTGATGTTTGTGTTTGCTTTAGTATACCTAAAAGAGCTGAGACACCTTGCAATAAATGCATCAATTTCATTTGCTATTTTAACAAAAAATATGCTAACTTCATTAAAGCTACTGCTGTCAGATGCTAAATATTAGCCAAAAAAAGATCAAGCAATCCAACTGTATTTTTTAAAGCTCTGGCCTAGCACTTCTTTAACACTGGAATGTAGCTGTGCTGGTTTTGGCTGGAGTTAATTTTCTTCACAGTAGCTAGTATGAGGCTATGTTTTGCGTTTGTGATGACAGCAGTGTTGATAATACAGTGCTTGCCCAGAGTCAAGGCCTTTTCTGCTCCTCACACTGCCCCACAAGTGAGCACCACTTTAATCTAAAACACTTGAATGTGTTTTGCTCAGCTCCTGAAAAACAACTAATTTGCAGATCCCCTTTACCTGCTCAAAACATGTTGTGGCTTTTTTAAATTTAGATGCTGTTTAATGTTTAGAAGTAGTGGTATTAGAGGAGAAACCTTTTCTGCTAGAGCAGTCATACTGCAATTATAACCCTGTGAACTGTGTATCTTAATGTTGTCCCAAGGCTCATATACTGGGCCCAGTAGCTGGCATCTGCTGAGAAACCAGCAGGTCTTTGGGGAAAAAATTCAGATTGCTCATGCTTAGCATTTTGATTAGACCTATGTGTTACTGGTATTTTCTTGTTTGTTTTATTGCAGACCTGTTCTTCTTGTAAATCTCAGCCAGCAGAACCGTGCTAGGCTGTTAGACTGCTGTGTTACTAAACTTGAAATTTTGTGACACTCTTGGGAAACATGAGTTCTTCAGTTATGCTGACCTAATCCTTCCAAAATATTGCATACAGAATCCCAGCGATTCTGCTGAACGGTTGGTAACAAATTGTTGATGGAGAGATTTAAATGATCCAGTGCAGGAGCTATAACAGGAGCAAAAGGACCAGAGGGAGCTCTGGCAACAGCAGCCCATCCTCACTGACTAACCCTCTGCCTTATGCTAAAAACCAGTTAAAAACCATTCTTCAGCTGAAGCCATGTGAGCTATAATGGGCTCCAATGAGCTCAGGAGCAAGAAAAATACCTTTCATGGGCTCATGCAGCAGCAAGTGTTGTATCTAGATGAAAAAGGTAGGGTTTATCAAAAAACTTCCAGCTGTACAGATACTGCCAGAGCCATCCTCCCTCAAGTAAAGACAAAAATGGGAGTCCCATATTGCCATGGGTAGACTCAGCATAACATTTGGACAAAAAATCTATAGGAAGGCTAGCATAGGAACCTTTAGCCTTTTTTAAGAGCCAACTACCTCTTCCATGGGCAGTTCCTCAGTAAAGCCATCTCTTTTGGTGTGTAGAACACGTGCATAGGTCATTACTTTCTGCAAAAGCATGTGTTTGCATAGCTGATGTGTTGGAATGCATAGCTGGGTTTGTGGTCCAGGGATGTTCCTATCTTGCTAGGCAGGGACCCAAAAAGCCAGCTGCAGCTTTCTTACAGCGGCCTCAAGACAGGCTCTAAAACCTTACCCAGGCAGTCTGTGTCTTTTAAAACTGGTATAGTAGTGTGTGAAATCTAGGATAGAGCTAGAAAACACTTTGGATTTCTTAATGCACTGTAAACCTGTAACAGTGGGTCAGCTTCTTGTGGTTTCATGATAGATTTTGAAAGTAAATTGGAATGAAGGAGGAGAAATGCTGGTTTTATTTTATTGCAGCAATTTCTGTAGTGTATTTTCCTTAAATACATCTAGGTTTTCTTCATAGTGACAGCCTTTTTTGGTACTGGAAACATAGCTTCTATTAACAGGTAAATTTTATTCATTTATTTGAGACACAGAGTACAAAAAATTCTTCCTGCAGTTGACGTAGAAAACGTAAATTTGGTTAGCAAAATCAGGGCAGCAGAATCAAAGCAGTAATCAGTGGAATGATAATTTATTTCATTTCTGCTCTCTGTAACATCTTCCCTAAGAGCTCGGGCTTGTTGGTTGGGAGGTTGTCTCAATTCCATTAGAAGTTATTGACAGGATGAACAGAGAGAGCTTGGTTGCTCACCAACAGCATGGCACCTTGAAAAACACAGAAAAAATGGTAGAGAAAGAAAAGTGAGGTTGGCAGCCCCTGCTCATTTAATATTTCATCAAGAGAAGATAAAGTTGGAAGCCTTGTTTAAAAATGTATATACAACCCAGTGTGTTACAGGGTAATTAAATGCTCTGTTGTTTTTAATGGAAAATGCCATTTCAAAGATATGTAATGTCTTTTTCATGTTTCTCTAGTTTTGATCCTGCTTCTGTCTATTGTTTCTTGACTGTGTTCAGTCCCTTCATGATGGGAGGCTTGCTTTTACTGAAGGTTAGTAATCTTAGCTCGGTGAATTTTTCTCAGAGAACTGTGGAATAAATAACATATCACATATATGGTTGTTACTTTGCAATTCACAAAAACATATTTATGTATTTGAGCTTCATTAGTCTTCTTAACCATGTGTGAAGCTTTCAGCCTTTGTAGTGTTTCTGGAGAGATCATTCTGTTTCCCAAAAAAGAAGCTAAAGTTCTTGGAAGTGTAATTTAACAGCATTACGTCAGTTTTTTGCATTAAAATGGAAATTTCAAATGTTGAAAATACTTAAATAATTTTAAAAATTATAAGCTTTTCCTGTAGTATACTATCTACAGAAATGTTGAGGATTTATATATAATTAGCTCTATCTACATTACATTAAATAGGGGCTTTGAATGTTCTACTGATTAGGTTGTCATTTTACAATGGCCATTATTTTTTATATTTTTTAATAGTCTGTCAAATATTGGATTGCACTTCTGGTTTGCAGGCAGGGTGTGGTAGCTCTTTTCTAGTATTTGAGTAGAGGATCTGCCAGAGGTGTGAAGGGGGACACCAAATTTATGGGTCATTACTGAAATAAGCAGTATTTTCTACCTCTGCTTTTCTGCTGTGTCTGTCCCAGAGAAAGCAGACTTAAGTTACAGGTACACTGCATGTTGTCCTGCAGGACACAAATCAATAGTGCAAACCTCCTGGATGTGAGAAGTCAGGTTTTATACATTGCCAACTTAAGGATTGCAAATCAACTTTGGAAAGAGCAAAAGGCAACATTCATGTTTTCTAACTTGTTTGTTGTGTTCTTAATTTACTGAACCATTTACATTTGCTTGACTTGGCTCTGGAGGGGCAGTGTGACCCTTGCCTCACTGAATGCCTTCTGTATTCAAACTTTTTTGTGGTTGTGATGTGATTGTCCTATTATGCTTGAAACTCTGCAGCCTCTCATGTGAGATGCTGGATCTGAATAGTTCTGTCTTCTAGCTTTGTTGGAGTTTTTATCACTAGTGCTAAAATGGATAAATAAAGTGAGGATATGTTTTAATTATAGTTTTCCATATTACCTCATGGCTTATTTCACTGCAGTTCAGCTATGACCATGGAAGGGGGTTTTTATTCATTTACTGAAAGTGTTTCCTGCAAAATTATTTTCTACCCTGTCTAGCCAATATTTTATTTTGCAACATACCCATTCTGTGATAATTTCCAAAACAGGAAAATGTTTCCACAACCTGCCCAGGTTCTTTTGTAAATATGACTATAAGCCAAAATATAGCTTGTGTTTTAAACAGGTTGCAATCCCGTTTGTTCTGGTATCATGTGCTTTCGAAGCTGTTCAAGTCACAACACAGCTGTCTTCTAAGAGGTACATTAAGTGCTGTATTTCTGCATTCGTATGGGTTTCAAATCTATTTTGTAAGAATTCAGAATTTTCAAATCTCTGTGTAAATTTAAAAAAACCCTATTGGATCTCATTGTTGCTTTTATTTGTTATTGGGGCTTGGGGTTTTGTTCAGTGATTTCTGCAAGCTCAGGAGTTTTTTTCTTAGTGATAAATGAGTATAAATTGAAGTGTTGGCCTTGTCTGAAACAATCAGATATTTAATATTCTTTGTTGGCAATACACAGAAGGAGCACTTTTTCCTCCATAGTGTTAAAAAATGAGCAGAATTTAGAGTCTGATTTTTACTTTATACTGTGTCTCTGCCTATAGCATAATATTTTTTAAATAGCCCATTTGTAATGTAACCAATTTATAGCTTTGTAGCACTGACCTCACCAAAAATAGCATTTAAAAAAAAAAAAAAGGCACCGGGTGTCCTTGCATTGCAGTTCAGTGCTTCCCAGATGTGTTCAGTATTACATATTTTTTGCAGTAGGAGCAGATAGCTGCCAGTCCTTTCCCCATCTCTAAGGACTTTTCAGAGATGAAAGTATGGGTGCTCAGCCTCACAGAGTGCTGTATCCTTGACTTGAAATATCCTCATGTTTTCCCTGTCTCAAGACTTTCATTTCCTTTGTTAGCCCTGCTCACCCCATTCAGCAGACCCAGTGCGCATGACTGAATCCTCTGCTCATCGTGTGATATTATGGATGGTGCTGAGATGCAGGGGGTCCCTGTCAGCCATGTGATTTTGTCACTGTGGGATGTTGTGTGGGGTTGACCAAAAGTCCTGCTGTGTGCAGCAGGAGGACTGCAGAGACTTTCTCCTGCACATTGCGCAGCTGAGCGTGAGGAGGCTGCCCTCGCTTGTTGTGATGCTTTTCTGTTTGTTTTCATCCCGCTTCTCCCTGCCTGTTGTGTCCTTGTATAACAGCACCCAGTACCACAGAGGGATGGGGTAGCCCAAAATCTGACTCCCTGTTGGAGCAGCAGCACGATGCTCACCACCCCTTTTACCTGCTCTGCCTTAGCTGTGTGCGCACTGTGCCTGAGCTGTCCTTGGATCCCCAAGGAAGGGTGTTCATCCAAATCACTAAGGCTTGTACAGGAGGAGGGCTGCATTGAGGACCTGGGGTTGCTCAGATGACCAGCTAGTGATTTCCATTTCTAGGGCTCAAGCATCATAAAGGTCAGCATTTCCCAATTTGTGAATGCTTGCCTTGGCAGCACTGGTGATATTGCAAACTTTTATGGAATGTGCATCTGAGTGTGTGAGGAGGGAAATGATACTGCCTTCATAAACCAAGGGACACAAGTATTTCTGTGCCACTTCACGAGGCTGTGGCTGTAACTCTGTCTGGTGTTTGTGCCAGCTTCATTTAGCTGTGCTCAGGTAACAAATGCAGTGATACTGCCACAGCATCCGCCTGGGAACAAGGCAGAAACCGCAAGGCGCACCCGGGATCCCTGGAGAGGTTGTGCTCTGATTGTCAGCGCATCCTGAAGTCTGTGCTGCACTTCGTACTGCTTTTGCTGCCCCTGCTAGATAAATTAAGCCATCCCTGGGAACAATCTTGTCTTTGCAGTGTATAAACATGCCCCGAAATTAGTCTTGTCGTTCTGTTGTGAAAGGCTTCCTGCAGTTCAGAAGGGCAAAAAGTGGATTCTTGTGATTTGGACAAATTGCTCCTGAACTCCCTGTTTATACATTAAAGACTTTTTTTTTTTCTGTGGGGAATATTCTGTCCCAGTATGTTCTTGGAGCTTGCCTGTGAAAAAACAGCCCTCAAGCTCAGTGCCTCCTAAGCTCTGTAAGATTGCAACATCCTATTTGAGCCATAGGTTAGCAGAGAGAAGCCTTTCTGTGTGTCTGAGATACAGCTGGTTTGTTGCATCCTGGTTTACTAATGAAGCACGACTGATGTAGGCAATATCAGAAAGTTCCTCATTTGGAGGCATTGGTATGGGTATCCGCCCAGTACATGCTCATGCAATGCTGCAGCAGGACATTGCCCCAGAAAAACCATTTGTAGTTTTATGATGGTAGTACTGATAAATCAGCTGTATTCTGGTTAAAGACTTTTGTTAATGGGTCAGCTGTTTGCAGCATTACTTCAGTGTCATTAACTTAGAAACCAGTTTTAACCAGTTACAGTGATTGCTTTCATGTAATTTAGGATTTACATAGTTAGAGGAAAAGAAGATTAGGTTAATGGGGGGGGAAAATAGCTCTGCCTCCTCCCTTCTGGTTCCTTTTACTAGCCTCAGCCTAATTTCCAGAAGTAACCTGCTACCTGATAAATAGGCCCACAGGTTTGGGAGCATGCCACCAAAATGCTCTGGGTGTTCCCAGAGCAGGTTATGGGCATCCAGAGATTTTGAAGGGAGTCAAGCACCTCCTTCAGCAGCCTCTGACCCAGCAGAGTGGTTGTCATGGTGGGACTGGTTGGCTCAGGTATCTGCCAAACAGCTTTGCTCACTCTTTGAGTCCATCATGAAGCTCCTAAATCAGCTTTATTTGGTCTAACCAGCACACAGCTCCCTGCATCAGGAATGGTCAGGTGCTGTTTGTAAGATTCTTTTGTTCTCCAAAAAATGACTCGTTAGGTTTCTCCATGGCAAAATTGAAGCTCTGTTAGCGTGAAATTATAAATGCCAGATGTCCTAGTCATGTATATAACTGTTTTCTAATAGATTGAAATGTACCTGAGTGTTTGAAAGGCAAATGCAAGAAATCATATCTTACTGTAATTTCTTTCTGTGGGTTTTAATAAGCTCTTTTAATACCTGTGGCCATAAAGAAAGGTCAATGGTCTGACTTTGCTGGGTTTTTCTTCTTTGCAGCCTTTTCCTCATTGTTCTTGTGATTTCAGACATTATGGCTTTGGTAAGTTGTTGTTGCACATTCTCTTCAAATAAGATCAAGAAGCAGAGAGTTTTCCTAATTCCATCAAGAGAGATCTGAATTTGTTTCAGACTTCAAAGTTTTTGTAACTAGGGCAGAGAATTGGATTGAAATCCTAGCATAACTTAGAGATAAAACTCTTCCAATTACTGCTCTTCAAATTTCATGTAATTAATGCTTCTGAAGAAGCAATGTTCTCATAATAATAAGAGACAAAAATGAAGTAATAAGTTAACATTTGGAGTTTCTCATGTGCTTTGCAATCAAATTCCTTAGAAAAAATTAAACAAGAATATCAGTTTTAGCTGTGCGCAGGGTTTAGTTAATTGTTCAGGAATTCGGAACCTTTTACCCACCCTAACTTCTCTTGAAAAAGAGAGAAAAAGGAGAAATGCTTTACCCACCAGCTCCATTAGACTTGTCAGAATCCAGGAGATCAGCAACATCTGAGAAGATGCTTTGTGCGCTTTGTAATAAGCTGTCAGCAAATGCTATCTCCAGAAAGCCTGCATCCACAATCCAAGCTAGCTAAAACAACCCAAAGCTGAACAATACCCCAACACAGTTTTTGCAGATTAAAAGTATGTTTTTTGTTGCCCACTCCAACTGTCTTCAACTCAGCAAGCAGTGCCACTGGATATCAAAAGGTAAATAGAAACCTTTCCAAACCAGCAGGTAGAGCTCGTGTTGTCACTTTATACATGCTGATTTTGTTTTGTCCCTTGGAGTAAGCATTCCTGATCTTATTTCCTAGTACAGTGTAATCTGTAAATATCACCTGATTGAAAAAACCGTGAGTAAAAACCAAATAATTGCTGATTTGTCTGCAGAGTGAAAAAAGGAGGTGTGGTTATGTCAAGTTTCAGATAAGTCTGTGTGACTAATCTGATTTTGGGTAACTTCCACAGGAAAAGAAATAGTATACCAATTAACCACATTCATAGCATTTCACTAATAAAATCAGTATAACTAAACCAAAAGAAGACTACAGGTATTTACTGGTGTGTAGCAAGCCCCAGTATAGCCACGTCTTTTATCTCATGTGTTTTCCTATTTTGGTTTAAGTATTTTGAAACAATTAGCAGGTATGTACTCGGTGTCCAAAAAAAAAAAAAAGAAATTACCAAGGAGGTTTGATGTGTAGGAACTCTGCCAAGAAAAGAGAAAGTGGGAACTAAATCAAGAAAAGAGAAAGTAGCAGGACAAAAAAAGAGAACATGTTTGTGGTCTCGAATCAGTGGGCCCACCAGCTAGAATTAGGGGAATTCACTAATAGACAAGTACTATCTTCTCACAACGTTATTCCTACTGTACAGGTGGGGAACTGCCAGAGTTGCCCAAAGACATTTGTGTTGAAATTCTATGAAAACTTTTAGGCACTATGCATTATTTGGCATCTTCTTATTTCAAACAGTGAGGTGGCTTGGCTTTTCCTATTGAAAAAGTTCTGGGTATTACTTTGTTTCTTGCAAGCCAAGCTAGACAGAACTTAGTCCATCTCTTGATGTTTTTGTTTGATACCATGTTAAATTTATTTCTGGTTCCTAGGCTATTCTTTACTGTGGTCCAAATGATCATTCCTGGGAAGGTCTTGTGCTTATTCTATGTGAAGAATTAGAAATTTGGAGTAAGCAACCTGGAAAAATTGGAGTTTAGTTTTCTGTTCGAAATTGTGCAGTTTTGATGTACTAATCAAAGTTGTTTTATTTCCTAGCATTTTTTCTTTTTGGTTAAAGATTATGGAAGCTGGCTGGATATTGGAACAAGGTACAGTACCTTTTTTGCCTCTGTTGCATTTTTAAAGCTTCATAGGTTCATACTATTGTTTATCTACTCATAACTCTTGGAACTTTTTCCAATTACTCTCCTTAATCAAATGCTTCAGGGATGTTCCACATACTTTGAACGTGTGTGCACACATATGCATACATATCCCAAGCTAAAACTTGTGTTTTAAAATCTGTGCCAAAGCAACATGGAGTAAGTAATAAATCCAGCATGGCAAGAAATACAGTTAGTAGGATTTGTTTGAACAGTGATTACACGAAAACTATTTAAATTAATGTTTTGCATTTTAATTAGTTGTAATCACTGTTAAAATAACAATTTATCAAGGTTGTTAATTGTCTTGTAGCTACTTAAGCCTCCATATACAGTTCACTGTGAATTGGTGAGCCTTGTGTAAATATGTTGCTGGCTACCAAGGCCCATGCACTTGTCCTCCCCCTAGCTGGGGAAGAGTTTAGCATTTAAACATAGAAATCACAGCTAAAAGGAGAGAATTTGTTTTGCATTATGAGTCATATTGCCTGAAATACGAGGAATACACATTTCAGATTTACCTTCCCCGAGTTGTGGAAATAGATAAAACGCTGTAATAAGCTTAGTAGGGAACGTGTTGTTACTAATCCGGCCAATCCGGTCACTTGACCCTGTTATTTGAACAGAAGCTGAATAGTGAGCCATAGTTAATATTCTTTTTAGTCTACATATACTCTGTAGTTTGCTTTTGTGAGCCCCAACGTTCCCAGCATCATGTTGACACACATGTGCACACGTATTCTACCTGTTTTCTTCGGAAGTTCCAATTCCTGCTTATCGTTACCTTTTGAAGGTTCCTAGTGTGCAGAGGTACACTTAGATCAAACAGTGAAAATGTTGCTTTAGCATCACATTTCCTTGCCATGGTCAGTTTATGGTAAGTCAGATGGCCTCATCCCTTGGTTTAAATTTTTCTGCAGGTTAATAAGTGTTATAAATGAAACGAGCCGATGCCTATAATAAAAATTAGAACAAATTTATTTATAGGGAATTTGACAGAGATTTAGGATAAAAAGCCACAATGCAGGGAAAACAGCTCCGAGCCCGGGGTCGGAGCTGGGTGACAGGCAACCTGACAGGGTGTCAGTGAAGCTCTGTTCACACCAAGGTCCCGGAGTGATGAGTTTTTATACAGTTTATTTTGCCGGAGGCAACTTTGTATTCAGAGTCCAAAGTCCAAAGATATTCAATTTGGTTTTCTTAGTTATTCCAGCGAGGAACAATGTCCTTCCGATGAGGAGATGGAGTTTTGATGAAATCTTGTATCCTCCCAGGAACAGATTGATGGTCCTGATATGTCTTATCGTAGTGTGAATGGCCGGATGATTTCCCCGTGATGGCCCATCTTCTGCTAAGCTGGTCTGCAGATATGATAATGGGTTTCTCGGAAATCTTTAGCTGAGGGTACATTCCTTACCCTTCCTGGAACTTTTTCTCAATGAAATGCAGTCTCCCTACAGTTTGGATTTTTAAGCATTCATATCCCATACAGACGTTTAATATTAGACAGATATAAACCTTATAAGCACGAATTAAAACATATATATATAACAATAAGGATATTAAAGACCTCAGAAAATTTCTGTTCTGTTCGGCAAGAAGCTTTTTCTTTGGGAGTTAGCAGCAAAAGTATAAATTGTTACAAATACCCAAAAACTTCCTCTCTGATACATGGTCTTCATAGCAGAGAGCTTTACAACAGTAATGCATTGCTGGATCTATTTCAGCTGGAAGGTTGCCTTATTCTGAAGAGTTTAGGAGAGCTCATTATGCACCACTGTAATTCTGCCCCTCCGTGTGTGTGTTTTGATCACTGAAGAAAGCACTGAAAAAGGCCTTTTGAAAGAGTAATTTGTGATTAATTTTTAACATGGTGATGCCTGAAGTGGCCATCTAAAAACAGAGACTAGACAAGAATAAGGGAATAAATGTAGGTATTTATTTGAAGGGCCTTCACAGGTACACCCTGGGCAGTCCAGAGGCTACACCCAAGATGGACAGACAGTCACGGGTTTTTCACACTTTTATAAGTTTGGTTCATTTGCATATCAGGATCAATTCTCCAATTACAACCCCAGTTAATGATGTAACTATCCCAAGTTTGCCCTCCTCTTCAGATGTTAGTTTACACATTTGGGGCCTAGGACAATCTGGGTGTCCTTGGAGAGCAAACCTAGAGTGGCTTGTTATGTCTAACCAGCATGAGAGAACAGCAGCTAACAGGCCACAAGAAACTTCAGAGTTACACACTAGGCAGTACAGGATTTGAAAAATATAAAAGTTAAAACCTAAGGCATCAATGGAAATGCATGATGTTCAGGCAGTCTCTGTCATTACTTCACTTTTGAGTGCTTGACTCTACCACCTATGTTATTTTATTGTAGTCTCTTTATATATCTTTTATATGTAGGTGTGTGTATGCACATAAGAAAGATAATTAGGTTGCATAAGAAAAGAAATAAAGCCATAGGTGCAGAGCTAAGTGGTCCTCCTTTTATCTAGCATGAGCATTACTCTGGCACCAGAACTTTCTCCTCTGTGCAGATTTCTAATGTGTGATCCTCAGGCTTGGCAAAATTAGCAGGCAACAACACAAGATTTTTTTTTTAGTTTGTTCCTGAAAAGGAGGATGAGCTCCAAGGGGTTTTGGGCAATTCCCAAAACCAGTGGGAGTGAGATACTAACATAGCTCTTTCCTGTCCTCCTGTTGCAAGTGCTGTGACAGCTCTGTGGCATTCTCATTGCAGTGTTGTCTGTTGCTGCTTTGACAGCAAGGTCTGAAAATACCCTCTCTCGGTTGACATTTTCCATGTTGCCAAAACTTTCCTGAGAAGGCTGAGTCAGTTAAGGAAATTATGGTTCTTTTTTTTCCCCCCAACTGTTTGCATCTCAACAAAACCTGTGGAGGATTTCACAGAACAGAGAATAGGAGCACTCTTAGGGACAGCTGCTCTCATATTTTAATTTTTTTCTTGTTGCACTGATAGGAAGTGCATGTGTGTGTGTCAACAAAAATATGTGGGTTTGTGTTACATTGCTGGTTACCACATCAGTGAAATCAGAGGTGGAAAAGCAGCAGCTTAATTGCCTGCTGGAGATTCATGCCTCTAAAGTCTCTCTGAGTCCAGCAGTGTATGTGCCACAATTGTAAAGTTTTGATATATATTTCCTTACTCATCCTTTTTTGTGGTGATGGGCTTTCTAATTACCACAGTTCAAAAGTTTTGTATGTTCTCTGTCTACTAAGAGAGAGTAGGAGACTCATTAGGCAATATTTGGTTTGTCCAATAGCCAAGTTTCACGTAAATGAGATGGCTTTAAATCCCTTGCGATAAAAAGACCATCACTGCTTTTTCACCTTGATGTTTTCTTTCCTAGTGGATCTCATTGTTTGGAAGTAAGGTTTGTTTACTGAACTGATGTTTTCTATTTTTAAAACTTTCACCCCTAACTCCTGGCTTTTACATCCTATTCTACCTTGCTTTAACCACATGACATGACATTTTACCATGCCTCACATTTGCCTTAACAGTGTGATGTCTTTATGCTCTCAGTGGAATTCACCATGCCACACAAGTGTTGCCTTTGAATGGAAACAGATTTTTACCTCTTCCACTCTTCCAGTTCATTAATGAAATGCTGAACAACAACAGATTCAACATGCAGTCCTGTATTACCACATTCAGCAAATTATCAACGCACCACTGTTTCCCTCCTCTCAGTAAATTATCAATTACCATAAATATTTATGGCTTCTTAGAAAGTTTTCTATCCCCTTTTCTTAATGGTCGTGCCAAAATCAATGTCAACTTGTCTTTCAGAGAGTGTTTTTCATTGTTTTGATATAATAATGGGATAATAATCTTGCAGCGAATGCAGAACTCAAAGGAGCGGCTTACACAAGCTTCTGAGGTCTGCTGTCCTTGCCCTCACATATATATACCTTGAGGTAACCTGAATTGCATCATATGCCCCAGAAGAACACACCATTAAATTTCTTTAAAATAATAGTGTAGTTTTCCTGGTGTTTTTGACTTATCAATGTGTAATACACGATCATGAGAAGTTTGTTCTGACAGATCCTTTAATTTTGAATAACAGCCAAATGAAATAGCTAGCTTTTCAGCTGCTTTGTCACTAAAATAATTTCTCTGCAGCTTAAAAATTGTGCTTATGCATCTCTATCTGTCGATTTCCAGAAAGAGAGAGAAACAGCCTTTAAAGCCTAGTATATCTTTACAGTATATGCACTTTGTAAATAGTTGTATAACCTGATAGTAAAGATAAACCTTAAAGGTTCTTTATGTGGCTATTATATAGCTTTATACAGACACATACTGTACTCTTCCTTCTCTTTATAGTTGCTGGAAGATAAAGATATGATCTTAACTGTTCTTCTGCAGTTTCAGAGGTCAGGGGACATAGATAAAGCACAAAACTAGTTTTTTAGGCTTTAGGGATAACGGAATCGATTTCAGGGTTGGGATGCTGGGGCTTCTAGCTCTGACTGTTGAAACAAAGGTTTTGTGATTTGTTTTTAGTGAAGCTGAGGAGAGAGGTTATGGCATCCTCTCTGGAAAAGGAGGAAATTTAAAATTCAGAATCTAAATCTGGGGTCTCAGTGTGTGCTTGGGAACAGTTCAAAGAGCATGTCATATAGAAATAATGTATCCAGACTCTTCTGGACCTGCTAGTTCAAGTCCTTGCACAAGTTGTTTTTGTTTTACTTGTTTTGTTTCTAGTTTGTTTAATCACTATGGTAACTTACTCCATCTTCTAGTCTTTCTAGCTTCTAATCATGTCTGTTGTCTTAGGAATTAGCCTGTCTTGGGAGAAAGCCAAGTTCTGGAGCAAGGTTGATTCCCTCTGCTTACCCCCCTCATTTTTTTAATGTCTTAGATTCTTCTTGTCTTCTTTTTTTCTCACCAATGTACACTGTCACAAACAAAGCCAGGAGGTGATAGTACCTCATATGTTCTCCTTGTGGTTCCTTGCCACTGAAACAGGTATCTTGCTCCCTGATAAAAAATTTTCCTGTCACCAGCTTTGCCTGTTGACATTGATCCATACATGGGGCACTCACCTTTCCATTGAACAGTGCTGCCTTACCATAGATCATCCATGATACCCTACACCTGCTGCCTCTACCATCTCATCCTTTAGAAGCATTGCCCCACTATGCCCCATTATGCTATTCTCTTGTACCTGTTTAATTGCTCTTCTTCCTCCACATGGATCTAATTTGCCTGGGTCCTAGAACCTCACTCCTTTTTCTCATTAGCTCAGGTTTGTTTCTCTAGACAGAAAGCTTGTTTTCAGAATTACCTCCTTCACTGTAGCTACAGATCCAGTCAAGGATGCTGGTTCTGAATTGTATAGGGATCAAGATTTTGACACTGCCGTTGTGGCATATACCTGTAAGAATCTTGTTTCCTTTGTTTAAATATAGCATTACCCCAGCCTAAGAAGTAATTTACCAGGCAGAGCTGCCCGCAGGCAGTGCAGTACCAGTTCCTGAGAGTCCCAGAGATGCTGGCTGTTTGTAATTACATGGCAAGTAGATTGAAATTGTTTTTAATTGTGCTCTATGGCATAATATGTATATATCTATCTTCGAACGTCTGGCATTTTATTAAAGGAGCATAACTATGCAGCCTTTTGCAGTATAGCAAGGGAGAAGTGTGTGCAACACTCTCTTCTTTACAGAAGCATGGAGGATCCAGTCCCTCAACTGACAGGTGGCTAAGCAGAGTTTGAAGGCACGTTTTTGCTTTGAGAAAGCCCTTCCCTATGCCCTGCCAAATCACTGATGACATCTGAAAGAGCTCCTTTTAGGGGGTGCACAGGAACTCAGATACCTGTCTGGGGACCATGCATGGCATATGTACATACATATTTTGTATGTATGCCAAAGGAAATCATAGCTTTCTGTAAGTGGCTGTTCCCTTAAGAGCCAGCAACCTTCTCTACCTGTGGTGAATGTACAGTCGTCAAGGGCACATAACGCCATGAAGATAACTGCAGCAAGGGTTTGAATTTCATCTGTCAATATGTCCTTTCCCATAGGGAACTGAAACCAAAGCTGTAACACACCCAGGTGGTCTTTCAAGGGCAGCTGTAGAGGGAGTTGTGTTATCTTTGTTGTTGTAAATGTGCTGTGAACTACTAAGTCCAAAGTGCACTGCCCAGGTGACAGTAGACTGTGTGCCTGACTTCATGCTCTCCCTGTGTCTTCTTACACCTTTCCCACAGAAACAGGACAGGAGCTTGGCTCTTGTAGATGTGCTACTCTACCGCTCCATTATGCTTGTTGAGGTCTGAACCCTTTTATGCTGGTGGATTTTTCTGATTGATTTCTTAAAACTATGTATTTTGAGCAAGGCATTTGTGAGATGTTTGAGTCAGACTCAACTGAAACAGAAAAATCTGACTGCATTCATCAAGTCTGTTTTCATGTTCTCCATACACTTTGGTCCTTTGGTTGGTAGCACCCTGGCTGTGGAAGAACTTTCTGGATTGCTTTTATTCTCTCACACTTGTTAGTGGCCCAACTTTGTTGAGAGCTGGTGTTTCTCCACTTCACAGGGCTAAATTGTGCTAGGCTAGCGCCAGAGTTGTCACAGTCTCGGGGTTGTGAGGATTGATAGCGATGGCGTTATGAGCTTTACTGCTCTTCTGTGGCTAAACTCTCAAACTGAATGAGTCCTCTGGCAGAAATTCCAGGTCATTAAGCCAGCAAGCGTTCCTTGCAATCCTTTTTTGTGACTAAACTCAGACTTCACGGAGTCTGAAGTTACTCTGTTTGTCCTAAAGAGCCATCTACTTTGAAATAATAGGTATGGGTGCATCAGGAGGTATGGGTACCTCTCATGTCAGAGTGCCAGTTTCTTCAGTAGTCCCAGGAAAAACCAAAGCCGCGCTGGATGTATAATGGACATGGGTGCAGCAGTGTTTCATCTGCAGCTCTAACCTGAAATGTCACTGGCTTTGGAAGATTTCTGGTTTCTGAATGGCTAGTGGTTTGCATTAACAGTACCTGATTCAGATCCTACAGAATCACAGAATGGTTGAGATGGGAAGAAACCCCTGGAGGTCACCTAGTCCAACCTCCCTGGTCAAGCAGGGTCCCCCAGAACACATTACTCAGGATTGTGTCCAAATGGCTTTTCTCCAGGGAAGGAGACTCCACAACTTCTTTGGGCAGCTTGTTCTGGTGCTCAGTCACCTGCACAATAAAGTTCTTCCTCATGTTCAGGTGGAACTCCCTGTGTTCCAGTTTGTGCCCATTGCCTCTTGTTCTGTTGCTTGGTACCACCAAGAAGAGCCTGGATGCATCCTCTTGATGCCCTCCCTTCAGATACTTACAGACATTGATGAGGTCTCTTCTCAAGACTGAACAGGACCAGCTCCCTCAGCCTTCCCTTGTAAGTGACTCCAGTCTCTTAATCCCTTGATCATCTTTGTCACCCTCCACCGGACCCGCTCCAGGAGCTCCACGTCTCTCCTGTACCAAGCAGCCCAGAACTGCACACAGCTCTCCAGATGTGGCCTCACCAGGGCTGAGCAGAGGGCAGGATCACCTCCCTCAACCTGCTGGCAATGCTCTTCCTAATGCACCCCAGGAGACCTTTGGCCTTCTTGGCCACAAGGACACACTGCTGGCTCATGGACAGCTTGTTGTCCACCAGGACCCCCAAGTCCTTCTCTGCAGAGCTGCTTTACAGCAGGTCAGTGCCCAGCCTGTGCAGGTGCTTGGGGTTTGTTCTTCCCCAGGTGCAGGACCCTGCATTTTCCTTTGTTGAATCTCAGGCAGTTCTTCTCTGCCCATCTCCATTTCTCTAACCTGTTGAGGTCCTTCTGAAGGGCTGCACAGCCCTCTGGGGTATCAGCCACTCCTCCCAGCTCTGTGCCACCAGTGAACTTGCCGAAGAGGCATCTGCACATGTGGATGTCAGGTTTGACTAAATGGTTTATAACCCAGTTCTCCCACATGAAGGGAAAGTCTGCCTTCCTCCAGACCTTCTCCCTCATCTCCTGGGTCAGGGATTCCTGAGAGCTAGCCTTGGCAGTGAAGACTGAAACAACGAATATGTTCAGTATCTCAGCCTTTTCTGCAGCCTCTGTTGCAAGGGTCCCTGCTCCATTCAGTAGCAGGCCCACATTTTCCATGGTTTTCCTTTTGTTATTGGTGTCTTTGAAGAAGCCCTTCTTGTTATTCTTGACATCCTTAGCCAGATTTAATTCGAAATGGGCCTTGAACCCATTGAACACAGAATACTGAATGTCCTAGATCAAATCTCAGTCTGACTCTAAATAGCCCATCTGTAACACCAGTGAACATCAGGTAACAGAATTTGAGCAAGTGGAGAACAAGCTCACTGCTTGTTAGCCTTTTAATCAATAGTGGCTTAAGGACTTCCTAACCCAGAAGCTACGTTTTCATATTGTGTTTATTAGCCACTCTTGAACTCGCCTCTTTAATCTCTTTGCATGTGCTACCACAGCAGAGAATTCTACAGATTTTAGCAATGTCAAGTGAAAAAGTAGTGGGCTTTTGGTTTTGTCTGTTGTTTTTTTTTTTTCTTAAAGCTACTTGTCACTAGAATAGTGTTTTCTCTAGAAAATTGCACTTCATCTGAAATAAATATCTGAGTTGTCTTACTACCAAAGAATGTCTGCCTGATGGCAAGTTCTCTCTAGATTCTGTGTTATAGTTGACAGCAAATAAAAGTTTTGCAGTTGTTTTACTCACATGCACTGAATTATCCATTTGAATGAAAAGTACACCCAGTACCTCTTACTCACTTGGTGTGAACTCCATCATGTTTTCTGCTGTCCCCCACCAATTTTACTTTGTCACAGACTTGGGTTTTTGCGTGACAGTGCTGCTATAATACTTGTCTTGTAAGAGCCGCTGATATAAAATTACATCCTAGGTGAACAGTTAGGCCTACTTGAAATGAAAAAAAGAATATTCAGAGGGTTGTTTATGTCAGGGTTCTTTTTCTTTACTCTGCAAATTTGTATTTTTCTCTCACTTTTTTGATCTGTCTTCCTTGCAGCATCAGTCACTATGTGCTGGTGATGTCGCTGACCATATTTATGATGGTGATGAATGGACTGGCCCAGCTGTTAACTACGCAGAGACTTGGAATTCCCAGAAGGACTAAGCACCATTCCACGTGATAAAGCGTCTTCAGGCTTCCTCTGAACCAACCTCCAGCTCTGGAACATAAATGAGAGTTAAGGGGACTAGACTGCCAAAATCCCATCCAGGGATCAGAGTGCTCTGCTGATACAGATTAAATGCTGTCACATGACTGAAATTTGCATTTGAGGGTTGCCATTTAGACACCAATGGGAATATGGAATAAAAAAGCCTCTGTTTATTCTTCAAGCATACATATTTATTGAAAATGCAAACAGCAACAAAATTCTTTCTAAAATACATAGACAACTGTCTTTTGGGTTGGGTTTTTTGGGGAGATGTTTTTTTTTGTTGTTGTTATAACTTGGCTGCCAGCTGTTTGTTCACACATACTCTCATTAGGAGCTTGCAAAGTTCTAGCTTCGCTTCATGTCTCGCATAAGCACTTCCCAGGCTAAAGCATGAATGAAATCAGTCTGGGCAGATCACTGCTTTGTGTGTTACTGATGTGGCACACGCATTGGAATAGCTCTGAAACGGGCTGTGCTTTCTGCAAGCCCTGTCTGCGTGCCTGTGAGATATGTTGAGGCAGGTTAAGGGTGGTGTGCTGTGAGGCTGTTGCTGTAAGACAACATCTTTCAGCTCATCCCACTGCGAATTGCTGCCACTGACTGTGCTGTCCTGCTGCCTCCTGAGCTGGGGTGGGCTGAGCAGTATGACACTCAGGTAGCTGATCCAAATGAAAAGGAACCTGGTTAAATAGCAGTCAAATTCCCTGGGCCAGGTCATGACAGGGTGGGCAGGAAGGTTAGGGCTGGTTGTTTCCATAGCAGCTCAGAGTTAGATCAGCATAAAGAGGTCATGAAACTGCAGCTGGAGTTGCTGGTTTGCAGAGAGTGATGCCATGTGGAGGCTTTTTTTTTTAAATCCTTGTTTTCCTTTCCACTTGTGTTCTGCTGCTGATTACAAGCATCAGTAATGACTGAACAATGAATCTAATGCAGATTCCCTGTATACTGATTACAAGTGAGAAGCAAAGAAAAGAAAAAATGTTGTTCATTCTGGCCCATTCTACAGTGGCATCACTAGAAATTGTGCTGTGTAATATCCATGTGTCACACTCCTAACTTGCATCCAGGCCTTTCTATCTGGGAACTGATACATAGGGTGCATGATACTGGCAGTCAAGGCTAGACGTACATCATGAGGGCTGCTCCAATGCTCTTTCCAGCCATCTGGCATTTGGCCATGGTCCCATGTCTGTTTAACACTCTGAAAACTAGTCATCCCTCTGCAGGAAGTTTGGCTGTGAGAAACTGGTCACAAACCTCCATCTGCTTGTTGGGTACTAGAAAGAAATGGCATCACGGGCATGCAGTCATCCGTGCAGCGTCAGAGTGCCTCGTGAGAGTGTCTGAGTACTGTTAAGGGAGTAATTTTTTCCACTAGGTAGTGGTCCAGTGGTCCCACTGGGCATGTTGCCTCACAGCTGGCCTCAGCTGCAGAAGGTATTTTGCGTTTGTTACAGGCTGCACCTGCAGACTGCACACCTAAAGGTGGTCGCATGCCTGGTGCTGGTGGTTGTACCCTACAGCCAAGGCAAGGAGCAACCACGAGCAGCGGGAAAGTTGCCACTACGGCAAAGTCTGTGTGTAGGCATGGGAATGTGCCACACTTGTTCCAGGATCCAGTGAGTGTCTGCTGGGAGAGCTATCCTCATCTCAGCCTCACTCCACAAGTATCTACAGCATACTGTATCATTGTGGGTACTGTATCCTCAGCTTTGTGTGACTGAACTGATGTCTTGAGACCTCTGTCCACAGTGCTGTCCCTTCAGTACACAAAGCTGTAAGCCATTGGCCATTGCTGGAGTGACTGCTTTGCAGAACTACTGATTGTAGAACAAATTCACTCATGGGAGCAGCTGAACAGCCGGCATTGGTGTGATGTGAAGAAATTGACTGAAGAAGTAGGAATGTGGGACTCGCAGGGCTGCCACCCTTAAGTCACACCTTCTGCAAGCTTATCAAAACTGCTTATCTATGACAAAACCAAGTGGATGTCCTACCTATTAGGAGGTACATAGGTACATAGTGCAGGATCCCTGGCAGAATGCACAGGAGCTCAAGCCTGATGCCTTTCCTTACTGCAGGGGGCTGGTAATAAAACAGCATCTCAGCCTACTGCATCTGGTGCTGCTCGTCTGTCATAGTAGGAATAATCTTCTCTGGTATGCAGGCAAGTGGAAATGAATGGGCAAAGTACAACCTGCATCAGTTACTTTTTCTGCTTGTGGTTTCCATAGCACCTTTTTCTACAAAATGGGTTTTGTTTCTTACATCCTTCCTTGTAAGAGAAGAAAGGGGACTATGAGCACAGGGGAATATTTGCAACACGTGTGTTGTTTTTCCCCACTGCTGCTCTGCAGGGGTTTGTTCTTGTTTGCCATTTGCTCTGGCTGGGCCATGATGGTAGCAACCTCAGCTGACCTTTCCCTTTCCCCCTCTGGTTCCTTGCATCTCTGTGCCATTTGTGAATTCATTTCCATCGGAGGCCACGGGAGTGCTGGAGAGCAGCTCTCATGGAGAGGCAGGATTGGCTGTGCTATTCTCGCATCTCCCCAGGGGAGGCTCTTGCTGGAGTCTTGGCCTGCACTTCTGGGTTGGCTCCAGCATGGAGAGGTGTCAAAAATTCTCCCACTCAGCTACTTTACACAGCCCCATGGGGTGTGTGGCAGTCAACTCTTCCCTCCCACAGATGCGTGTTCTTCTCCTGAAACAAATGGTATCAGCAATAAAAAGTGCTCCCCAACCTTAGCAGGTAGGGACTGAAATTTTTTGCTTGGATGGCTTTAAGCCTTCTTTTGTTCTATTTGTGGGTCTTCAAGCATCATCATCCATATTCATGGGGTACAGAGAGGATTCAGGCCACAGAAGGGGGGTTCTGAGCCAGCAGGGGCTTGCAGCCCATGTTTTCTGTGAAGGTCATGAAGGCAGAATTACCCCAAGCCCTTCTGTCTGCCTTCTTTCACCTGCAGCAGAGCTGCACACTCTCTGACTCCTGGAGCAGGTGAGGCTCCAGAGAGTGAAAACCTCAGGCAGGGA
This sequence comes from Dicrurus megarhynchus, assembly GCA_013399195.1. NCBI lineage: Eukaryota > Metazoa > Chordata > Aves > Passeriformes > Dicruridae > Dicrurus > Dicrurus megarhynchus. Next base: position 1,555,115 of record VXAD01006406.1, on the reverse strand, counting down.
AAGGCAGGTAGATTAACATTGTTGTTTATGCCAAGGGCTGCAGAATTTTTTTTTTTTTTTTTTTAGCTAAAAACCTTGCAAAGCTTCTATCTTCTTCATTTCAGATCCATGGATCCCTGAAGAGCTAACCATAAACCTAGAGTGCCCATCAGGTGGTGTAATGCAAGAGAAACTGTACTGAGGAGCAGCTGATACAAAGGTCTTGTAATCTTCAGTGCTAGGAATTGTTCTCTGCTTTTGTGTTATCAAGGCTGTACACAGCAGCCTTTTGATATCTGCCCAGGGAGTGAGCTGTTTCTTCAGAAATGATGAAGCTTAGATTGTATCAAGACCTCTTATGACTCAAACTAAATAACTTCCCCTTCTCCCTCACAGAGTAAATCAGATTTTACAAGCTTTGGCAATTTCAATGCATGCCGTGCCTGTTAGTTGTAAGTCTGCTACAGTCTTCACTTTCTTGAATGAGAACAAAGATATGAATGAACATTCATGGTCTCACCCAAACCTTAAACTGCAGTGTCTAGTTTGGAGAAGCCAAAATGCAAACTTTTTTTCAGCTCCTACCACCCCAGCTAATCTGTAAAGATGTGATGCTTATTACTTCTCCAATTTGTCTGTGTGAATCCTGCAGTCCCTTTTCCCATGGCTTTGGAGTGGTGGGGGTATTTCTCCCAGATGTCTTTGGCAAAAAGGATGAGAACATGGAAGGTGCCATGCTTGCTTCTGCATCTGATAGATGTGGGGTTCTGTGAGCAGGAGCCAGCTGAAGAGAGTATTTTGGGAGCTATGGTTGTGGTAAGGAGGAGAGAACTTCTCTGTCTTGCACCTGCTCTGGGGTGTGCTGTGTGTCACAGTGATGGGACAGCTCCAGATGCCCCCTTCTCCATCAACACATGGCTCCATCCAGCCTGAAGGTGAAAAACTTTCTTCTCCTATGTGTTGTCTTTGGGAAGCTGCTTTGTGAGCTGCCATGGCTGGGGAAGATCTGGGAACCTGTCTTGCAGAGCTGCCAGGTGTGTGGTACAGCCCCAGATCAGTCCTGGTTATCCATCCATGAGACAGGACTTGTGGTGAGCCGGAACTGACTGTCACAGCAGCTGATGGCCACCAAATTATTTGCAGTTCTCACTGGTCTCTCTTGGAGTAGTTATGTTCATAAGGTTGTGTAGTGTTGAATCCAGTTCATTGGCTTACAGAGGCTCTGAATTCAGCTGCTTCCTGCAAGAGCTCCCTCCTCACCCCAGGGCAGGGCACAGTATTTTAGCATTTGAGGACTGAAAAGAGGAAGGAGGAAGCTGAAAGCATGGCACTCTCCCTCTTCCCACAACCTTTGAAATCAAGCTTGTTGATATTTTCCTTATTTGTTTATTTATTGACTTATGCTTGGCATAACTTTCTAGCTTTGAAGGTGGATAATATAAAGCGGATGACAACACACCTTGTTTTGTTTGCATTTTATTTTCCATGTGAGTTGTAAGAGCAAATGCCTCTAGTGTTACATGAAGTGAAGCTGACTTAAAGGTTTACCTTTCTCTCAGGTCACTACTGCTGACAAACCTGTTAATAACAGCTGGATATCATCCAGTGCTTTCTCTGAGACAGGGAGAGAAAACACCAGACCAAGTTCCCCCCAGCCATCTGGGACTGCAGTGGGACAAGACCAGGGATGGAGCCCACTTCTGCTCTGAATTTCCTACCATCTGCACCCTCCTTCTCGGGGTGTCACCTCTGCTGCAAGGAGGTCCTTCCTGACCTGAATTGTCCTGTGACCCAGTGTACAGCCACCAAGTCCTGCACACCTGATGCTGGGGCCAGTGGCTGAGCAGGGGACAGAGTAGTGCAGTCAGGCCTGGGGAATTTAAATTTAGATCACTGCAAAAGCAATCACACCCAGGTCCAATGCTTTTGCCTTGAAGCAAGAAGGGAGGAGAAATATGAGAAAGCCATGTGTCACTACCATGGCTCTTCACTACCATGGTTCCCACTACCTCATCTTCCTTCTTCTTCCTGCCTACACCTGACCCCAAGCTTCAGCAACCCCAAACTGATCCAAAGGGCATGTGTCCAGTAACAAACATTGCAAAATTCAACCACTGGCATTTATGGCTGGGGAAATCTCTGACCAAGACTTCGACTCCTCTAATTAAACTTAGCTTATTGCTCTTGCAGAAATGCTGAAGGACAAGGCATTCTCAGTGCAGTTCTCATATTGACTTTCTGTGGAGTAACCTTTATATATCTCAATAGACATGGCCTTTTAGTGATGGACATCATTATTCTGCCTTCTTGGTGTGTGAGGCAGTGCAAGACAAAAACTTCAGAGTAATTTCAACAGAGGCTGAAATTTGGTGGTGTGAGTCCCAGTGAGCACACAAGCAGAGACAGGCACTGAAAATGCTGTGATTTTATTTTTGTTTCAATTTCCATATTAAGTTAAGAGACACTAGAACTTACTGCACTGCTATCCAGAACTATATTTAGCTGCTCACATGTTTGTGTCTCCATCTCACAAGATCTCCAGAAGTGAGTGGATATTTTCCATCAAGGGCTTGTTATACTGACCTACTGTGGAAGGAAAATATCTGTTTCACCACTGTGCATTTTTTCATACAAGTGGTATCTTTCTGTGTATCTTCTAACCAACATTGATACATTATATTTCCTTTAAAATGCTACAAACTTACTTGCTTCAATGTAACTTGGTAATTAACTGGTAGTTACAGCCAAAAGAAGAAATGAATATGCATGTCATTTTTAAAGAATTACACAGTGCAGGAAAACCTCCTAGTATTTGGGATGATGGCCAAATCTTCATCCAGGACCTGCACTGAACTCAAGCCTTCTGAAATTTGTCTGAGGCTCCTTGTTTCCTGGGGCTTTATTTCCCCTCCAGTCTCAAAACAGCCATGCAGTGAACCCTGCCCAAGATTTCTTTTTCCCAAGCATGAGGGTTCCCCTTGAGGATCTGTCCTACCCTTGCTCCTCCAGTGATCGGTGTCCTGGGTGGAGCAGGACCTGACCTGCCAGCCCAACTCTGCAGCAGAAGCTTAGGAGCATTTTGCAGTCAGTGCCCAAACCCAGGACAGTTCAGGGGACGAGTTTTGTCCTGTTCAGTGGGTCATGATGGCAGTCGGTCTATCATAGGAGAGCCTGTTTGCTTAGTTTGCTGCTTTTTTGTTTGTTTGTTTAGGAGTTTGGTTTTTTTAAAATTTGTATTTAAAGCTTGAGGTTTAGGGTTTTTTGAGTAATGATTGTGAGACCAGCTGGCAGCATTAATTCGTTTTAATATGACTCAATCTGAGCAGTGTTCAAGCTTCCTCTTAGAAAATGTAGCTGACTGCGTGTTTTTTTTTTTCTCAGGCAGTTTGCTTGACAGAGAATAAATTTTTACAAAAAATTGCTCTACAGAGCAAGGGAACAGAGTCTGTCATTTTCCCTTCCTGCTGCTCATTTCTCGCAAAAGTACCTGACATCTGGGGAAAAGCAGCCTTTTCATTAGTGGGTGCATGGAAGGCCCACAGGCAGGAGCACAGAATAACTGGCTCTGCAATTTATAGAACTGCAACTAATTGTGTTTTAAGGCTCTATTTCAGTGAGGCACCACTGCTGCCTATCATTCCAATAAATATATTGGAACTGAATGGCAGTAACTATATTTTCTCTCCTCGTGGCAATTTTAATTCTCTGTGGAAAATCACGGCAGCTGTGAGCTTTCTGAATACAAAGCAACAGAGCACAGGTAAGTGGAGGTGACATTCCCCTGTAGTTCACAGCAATTAACCTCAGGAGGGAAAGAAAAATTAAAATGGTCACTGGTGTTTGGGAGAATTACCTTGTGATGCATTGCAAATACCCTTGTAGGCAGTGATTTAACTTAATCTGTGCCAAAGTTATGCAAATATGCTTATGATACAGCTTGATCCCTTTCTCACTCTCAGAGTGGAGGAGGAAGATGGATCGGTGTACGTGCTTCTAGAGGCAAAATGTGTGATACTTGTCAGGTTAGAGCTAACTGGCATTATTTATTTGCTTACTTTGCAAGTCTGTGAATGCGCCTCACCGTTAAGAAGACGAACACGGTAATGATTCTGTTTAATTAAGGGAGAAGTAACTTTCTTGCCAGTTCTAAGTGTCGCTTGATCTATCTGAGGTGTCACAGGACTTGAGAACTCCTGCAAAGGGCTGAGGAAGCATTATTTGTGCTCAGTGCATGGAGCTTTATGAAAGCAATTTACATATTTGCACACTGAAGCATAACTACCAGAACATAAGCAGGGTGATAAATGATTAACTATAAAAGATTGGCAGCTTGGGCAAAAATCCAGCAGAGCACTTAAGCATGTGCTTAACTTCAAACAACCTGGCCCTGCTTACAGTGTCAAGGCTCTCTTAAGTTCAGGAATATGCTCCTGCACTGTAGTTAAATGTGTGCTTAAGTGACCAGGAGGATCAGATTCTGGCTAAGTGAGCTTATAAACAGTAAAAGCTTTCTCGTAGAATGCTTTTAAATTGGGATGGCAGCTGTAAGCAGGATTGTAAACAGATGAGAGCTCATCACAGATGGAGCATCCCCAGCTCCTATTGATGAAGTGGGAATTGCCAGTTGCCTAGCACTTCTCAGACAAAGGGCAAAAGCAGGTATTCTAGCAAAAGGCTAGTCTAGTCTGCCCATGTCAGCACAATGTTTCGTTTTGTGCATTTTGTTCTGGTTTTTAATTTTTGGGAACATAAACGTGCTAAGTATGTTATTGCTGTTCTGTGAAAATCACACTCTGCTTTGGCCAAATGTTGCTTTCACTAAATGGTTTAATTGAAAATGGGATTCAGCCAGAAAAACCCCCCCAAAAACTAAAAAACAAAACCCCCAACCTCCCAGCACTGCTTCATTTTCCAGTAATTTGAAACTCTTCTCCATCATTCATCTTGCATCCACCAACAGTCCTGTTAGTAACTTTGCTTCATCACAAGCCACTTTCTTACAGTGTATTTGGAGGTTCCTGAAGCCGGAGGTTGAAGAAGCTGCTCTGAAGCACAAGTGTTAAGCAAAAGTTGAAGGCCCAAATGAGGGCCATTCTGATGGAGTTGGTTTTGGTCTCCATGAAACACTTCAGGAATGTTTCCATGTGCCTGGGTGAAATTTACCAAACTGGAACTACAGTGGAAGTCCACCACGTTCTCTTTTTATCCCTTCTAAAGGAGAATATTTGGGCTTACATCCACTGTCAGAGTGACTTGCTCCTTGAGTTACCTCTCTCCTCTCCAGCAGATACCTGGCAGCAATGGCTACTGTACATTCACCAGGCATTCACTCAATCCTTGTGGGCTTTTAAATCACCACACAGCACTACATGCTGCTCTTGCATGTTATTTCCATTTTGGGAAGCTTTTTGGCTCCATAATTTTTTTTTTTAATTTATTTTATCTCTGCTGATATAATCTCTCTTAAAACATGTCTGAAGTTCTTGGTGGTTGGGTGAAGCTTAATTAAAGCGTGTCAGTGTGATGGTGTCTTTCATTCAGGAGACATGAAGGAAGATGATAATCTCCTTTTCTGGAATAAATGTGAATGGGTTCAGTGCCCAAAACACAGGCTCTGGATAATTAACAAGAAGCAGAAAAAGGAAGGTGAAAAGATTTTTCTAGGGCTCAAATTAAGATCTAAGCAATAAGATACCATTACTGGAGTGTGTTTCTGGCCTGAGAAGCTAGGAAACAAGCAGGAAAAACAGGATCTAGAAAGTCCTAGAGACAGAAAAAAAAGTTGGAAATACAATTTGGAGAGAATGGCTGAAAATTCTCATAACAAGTATGAGTGCAGGCTAGAAAATGATAAAGAAATTCTCTCTGATTTGATTCAGATTGTCTTCAAGGCTTTTGTACTTCTTTTTTTCTTTTCAAAATCAACAGGTTTGCATAAAATTGCCTGAATCCCTCAGCGATTTCTCCTCCTAATGGAAATAACTTGAAAGACACTGAACAATGATCAAACAGCATGAGACACACCTACAATGAAAGCAGTCATATTTTTGTAGTCAGAGGGTGGGGGGGCTGGAGCTTTCTCCATATTTGTTTAAAGCATCAGAATGGATTTTATGCGTCTGTAAGGCATGGACCTTGGATATGAGCCAACAACCATCAAAATCCGCAGGAATTTCCTAAAACCCGTGGAAGCCAATGGATTGAAAGGTCAGTTGTAGATAGATCAACAGTCAAAGTGTTCTCTCAGGAGGATAAGTTAAAGGCTGGTTAATACAAAATTCAAGTGCTTACATTTTCTGTAAGTCTACTATCATTCCTTTTTTACAGCCAGGTTTAATATGCTGGATCTATATGGAAGTTGTGGCTTTCTGGAACGTTATTGCAGGTGCCACATCACTACAGCTTTTCCAGGTAATGGTTCAGGTGACCATGAGCTGGTTGTCTTCTCATATGCAACCCACCCCACTCCCTCTAGCCAAATCCTCCAGCTCCCTTGGTCTCAGATTTGAAATCCCAATCTTTACTCAAAAATCTTTGTGTAGTGGTCAACCCATGAGTGTGGGCAGGAGCAACACCTGGTTAGAACTGAAGGGGGAACAAACCACTGACATTAATTTTCATGGCCAATCCTGATTCCTTGGGAAGAAGGTATATCAAGGTGGATTTTGTCACTGGCTAATTAACTTGAGGATTGGTGAGGGATGTGGAAGAGGAGCTGACAGCTCTTCTATTACCATTATTGAATGGTTTGGCTTTGCTGCTATTACTAAAGGAAACTATCTATATCTATCTATATCTATATCTAGATCTAGATCTAGATCTAGATCTATCTATCTATCTATATTTAGTCTGGGGATTTTTTGTCCTTTTCCTCTGGACTCAGACAATTAAGAAGTCAGTAAATCACATAAATTCATACCAGAAGAGGCAAGTGTATTGTTTTCTGGTTTAAACCAGTTCTTTTGTGTTTTGTCTTGCCTGCAAAATCCTTCCCGTTTCTCAAATGCAGGATAAGTAGGCAGTATATAAGACAGAAAATATGCAATAATAAATGTTTATCTGCAGTTTTCCATTCCACATGCTGAAAATAAGAAAAGGGGGAAAAAATAGACATGTTAATGATATCCTATCATTATCATATTCTCTTAAGCTAGCATGGGAGGAGGATGCATAATTACCTGGACAGAGACTAAGTATATTGACTTCAGCTATTCCTCAGCTAGAGTTGTTTTTCAGTGTGTGAGCACAAAAAGCTTTAAGGAGTAATGCATAAAAATGCTATTATCCTTGGAAAAAGCAATATGCAGCTGTCTTGGCCATTATGTAGGTGAGAACACAATGGGTACCAAGACTGCTGAGTACATTTGCATGAGATTAGTTAAATCATCTAAGCAGAATGTCCCCCCTGTCTGTTTCACCCCATGCTCAGATGCTGGGGAGCTTGGAAGAAAAAGTAGCAAAGAAGAAGCAACACCGCATGAGCACATCTATTATTTTTTTCTGATTAAGGAGGAGGCACAAAAAGGTGGGGAGAGACTGGCTAGTCATGGGAAATGCCATTGGGGAAGTTGGGCAGCTCTGGGTTCTGTCACAGTGTGCAACCTTGGATAACTTGATAAAGTGTCTGGGATCACTTTTTTGAGCTTGATTTAATTTTTAACAAAATGTCATGACACCGAAATTCCTACTTCAATCCACAGCATTCAGTAGAAGGGTCAGTTCTTCCCCTGTGAAATGGGAATTGTTTGAGAGGATGACCCACTCACACTTTACCCCTTCTCTGAAAAGGTTAATAGCCTACCTGGACATGAGGGGCAATTTCCTTTGTACTTGCAGCAGGAATCTGATCTCAGCTGGGGTTTCTGGGAATCTCAGTGATGCAAATAACTTCCCCCTCCAGCATCAACTTGAGTGCCATTTGCCAAGTTGTGAGCGCCTGGTGCCGATAAGGTACAATGCTGCTTGCTGGAGCCAAGACAGACCCTGGCCTTTCTGGCAGAGCACCACTGATGGATGAGGCCCTTTCTCTGGGCTGCATTTGTGTGGTTCCAAGCCTTTGCAGGCAATTTAGAGAATATGTCCCCAGGATGTTGTGCTTTGGAAAACAGGCATAGAGATTGGAGCATGTTAGCTCAGCTGTGGTTTTACTGGCAATATGGGACATGAAATAACACAAAGTTTTCATTTGGCCATAGAAATGACTAAATAGAAGTACTTTACCACTTATGGAGTGTTACATTCTTGTCATGTCTCAGCGTTTTCAGATACAACAGATGAAACAAATTAAATTATGCAAGCACTAAAAGAATGCATTGTTAGTCCCATCTTTAACTTGCTTGCAAGTAAATAAACAAACACAAATAGCTAGAGAACTTACCTCAAAGGTACCATAGGTTGGGTGGGATTTTTGCCTTGTGCTGGTCCATGTAACATAGGTGCATGTGGGTGCATCTGTAGGTGACCCGTAAGCTGTTCCTGCTGCATGTGTTGCCTGGTGGGTCTCACAGTGTAGGAGAAACCACATGACTGCACATCCCTTATTTGCATTCCAGTTGTGTACAGCTTTGGCAATTTGTTTATGCAATTGAATGTATGCAATTATCAATAACAGAGTCCACAATAAGTCCCAATCAATGTTGCCTCAGGGATCTTTCTTTATGTTTGTACTGGTTTCTGTAGATTTAAACACTCAACATTAATGATGCATTAATGTTGTTTTCTGTTGTGTTTTTGGGGGGATTTTTTTTTTTAATTCAATGCTGTGTTTGCAGTATAAAATCCACCATTTATTTTGTTCTCTTTGCTCAGCAGGGACACTTTTTCCACTGACTCTTTATGAGACTTCTTCACGAGTACGAAAGCCATTTATCTTTATTAGTTGTATATTTTGCTCATCACCTCTCTTGCATTTATGAATTAAATATTTATTGATTTTTTTCACAAAGAAGAATGCCCCACTGCTCATTAAGAATGATTACCACCAGCTAGGCACAGAAAACCATAAGCAAAGCAAACCTTCATTACTTCTGCATGCACTTCCATGTCAGAAGTGACAAGAACTGAATCTGTCTTTTAACAGAGATCCTTGAAGGGCTGGGTATTTTCCTTCAAGAAATCTGTATAATGGGCTGTGAAAGAAGAGATTGCATCTGTTTGTTTTGTTTGTTTTTTTTTTTTGCTTTGTGATACACAAGCAAAAGTGAAGGAATTTTTTCTTCTCTTCCCCACTTTTTTGCTTGTAATCTCATCGAACTGATGGGTATCCATTCTGATATCATATGAAACCTATTCAATTATAACTGAAAGTGATTAGCTTACTCTCAGTTTTTAATTAGTTAATTTTAAGGCTCAAAGGGTCAGTGTGGTCAGCTACCAGATATTACTGCGTGAAGCCTACAGCTCCGACTGGACCTTGCTGCAGGAAAGTGTGGAACCCTGTGCTGGAAATGGTGTGTTTGTGTAGCATACAGGACAAATCCCTGCCACCTCTGAAAATATGGAGATTGTTTTCAACCTAGATAATGTGCCTTCAAACTGCAGCCAAGGAATTTGATGCTGAGTCTCTATCCAAAGCATGGAAACGCCCTATCAAAGAAAGCAGTCATGGAAATTTACTCTAAAAATTGTTTCCTCTCCCCAGCAATATCCTGTAGTGTTTGAAGTGATGTCCCATGAGCAGAAGACCTGGTGGCCCCTTTCCCCAGGCTGCCTGGCCATGTTCCTTGGGTGTTCTGTCTGCCAGCCATTGCTGACCCACTCGCCAGCTGTGCCCAGTCTTGGACATGTGCTTTTCCCTGTGTTCTCTTATTCTCCCAGACTGCTGTCTCCTCAGTCATGTGGAAGTTCAATTATTTTTGAGACTTATACCTCCGAGACTCCTTTGAATTCAGCTGAAATTGGCTGAGAGAGAAAATCAGAGAGGGATGAAGACTTTTCTGCTGAGGACATGGGCTAGTAACTCTGGCCTCCCAATGACCATCCTTCTCCCCCCTCCTTTATTGCAGCCCTTGGCAATTGGAAATTAAAGACAACTTGTGCTCTCTGGCAGAAATCATCTAGATGGGTCACACTTTTTTTGGCAAATGCAGTTTTTGCCTCTGCATTTTGTGATCCAAATGGGCCAAAACTAACCCTGTGCCACTTTGTTGAAGTTGGAAGGGTGCTATGAAGACTTGAGCTTTGGCTTTTTTTTCTCAGGCTTGATGGAGTTCAGGAAAGAAAGGGAGCTTCTGTGCCCCGTGGGGTTGATGGTGCAAGTCTCCTGTGCTGGGCTGGGTCTGTGGCTGGAGCTCAGACCCTCATCAGGGAGCTGTTCTGCACTGGCCCCTCCTGAGTGTACATGCAGCTGTAGTGGCTTTTTTTCAACTTTTTTTCAGCTGGGCTGGCACCACTGGGATCACAATAAGGACGGACAAGGGAATGTGGGAAAAGGCCCTTTTGCCCAGCACCCTTCACTTAGGGTCGCCTTGGGTTTAACACTAGTGGAGCCAGCAAGCTGAAATGGCTTCACGCTGAATGCATTTTTCAGTGGACTCCCATAAAAATACTTTTTCTTTTGCCAGTGCTTGGAGGTTTGCTTTTCTTTTGGAAGGAATAGAAACATAGAGAGGAAAAAGCCTTTCCTCAGCAGCACTGTTGACACAGCCACAATTTTCATTATCTGCACTTTTCTTTTGCAGCAGCAATAATGTCACCTCCCTCGTCTCCTCAGGGCTCTCCTGACACATCAGTCAAATGCCCACAGCTAGATTGCCACGAAATGGCTTTTGACAGGAAGGGCAGCTCGTGCCCTGCAGCTGCCACGGCTCTTGTGGTGGCTGGCTGAGGACAGTGCCGGGGTGAGCGCTGAGGCGGCATCCGACGTCAGGTCTTGCGCTGCGCTCCTCAAAACACCCCTCAATCTGCTTTTCTTGTGGGACTTCTCCCCTTTCACTCCTGATGGATTCATTTCTCCCTGGGGCTGCAGCCCTGTGTTTGCTGTTCTGAAACACCTCAGCAGCGATCAGCTGAAAGGCAGCAGAACTGAAGGAGATTTTCTGTGTGTCTTGGCTGAGGAGGTTTGGGTTAACGCTTTCTTGCCAGACACAGGCCATCCAAAGCTAGGCTCTGATTAGTCATCCTCCTACAATTTAAGCTCTACTGATAGTGCATCTTCGTTTTATTGTTTCTACAGTAAATCCTTTTTTCGCAAGGTAGCTAAGGGTATGTTGCCCGCCCTGGAAGTGACCATGCCACTGGGATAGATACTCCTGAGGGCCAGGAACCACAGTGCCAGGAGGTGCGACTGGAAGCATTGCTGCCCTTTGATGTTAACAACCCCGGCTTGTATGATACGGTGAGCAATCCTCACTGAAATACTCACATCCCATCTCTCTGTCCTCCCCCACTGGTGTTTCTAGGGTGAGGTGTTGCAGTGGGAAGACACCATCCCTTGACTTCCAGAGTGCTGGGATGCTCTCAGGGATGCAGAGGGAGGAGGTTAGCTCCATATCCTTTGCTGCTGCACTTTACCCACCTGGGCAAAACCAGGTTCCAGTGTTCCCGGGACACTTTGGTCTCAATAGGCCTGTGCCCACCAGGCAGAGCCCAGGGCTCTGCAGCAGCTTCGTCGCTGCCTGTTGGAAATGGCCCGGCTCTGCCTGACAGCGAGTGATACATTCTCCAGTGGCATCAATCCAGGCACAGCTTCTCCCATGTCAGGTTTGTGATGAAAGATACTCTCCTTTACCACTTCCTTCTCCTCCTCCTCAGGACTGACTCTTTGAAAACCGTGGCTGGCTTTCAAAAGCTAGCTGTTAAAACGCTGACTGCTAAAAGAGATAACAGTGTGCCTGTCCATGAAAGCCAGCCATCCTGGGTGAGCTCATGAGAAAATCTGATCTAACCTGCCTGTCTGAGCAGTATTTATAAACACTGCGGCCCAAGGATTAGGCAGCCCAGCTGCACTGATGTAGTCAGTAAAAGCAGCTGTTTATATTTCAAACTTTCTGATGCAGCAGGGTTTTGTAAAAAAGTCACAAGGCCACACTTTTTTTTTTTTTTTTTTACCTTTTTTTCTTTTTTTGGTCAAAGCCTCAAGAGGAACAAGCAGTACTTCAAAACGCTGCTGCCTTCATTTATTTAAACATTTCCGTATCTTGCTGTCATGTTCCCACCCCCCATTCCAAGCTTCAGCAAATAACAAGTTTTATTTTTGATGCTGTAAAGGAAACCACGATGCATTCAACAGACCAGAGCCTTGCAGGATGCAAATTCCTACAATTGCACCTACGGTGGGCGTGTGGAGCTGATTTTCACCAGCGTATGAGCTTTAACTGCTGGTCACTGCCAGTGCCCTGCTGCCTGTAGGACTGGGGTTTTCAATCAGGTCTGGCCAAAACACAGCTGGGTTACCCCTCTCCCACTGGGAGCCACTCAGACAGGCCCCCCTGGGCTATGGGTTTCAGCTGACTTGCTTAGACAGAGGGGCTGGAGAATGATGGGAAGCAGCTGGGGGGGGTGAGGGTTTTCCTGCTGAGCCCAAGAGATGAGATTGCTGGGGTCTTCCTGCTTATTTTCTTCCTGATGGTTCCAGTGGTCCTCCTCCTGCCTTGGGCTCCTTCAGGTAGGTGTCCTGAGCTCCTTCCATATGGGGGTCTGGTATGTGGCTTTTATCTTGAGGCTGAGAGGCTTCCAGCGCTGCTCATGGCTCTGTGCTGGACACCCTTTGTGCCCAGGGTCCTTCCCACGCCCTTCTGAACATCAGAGGGGCTCCCACACCCAGCTGCTTCTGAAGGAGCTTTCCTCCTCTCTGTGGAGCTTTGTGATACCCCGGGAATGCTCTTTTTTTTTCAGCCGTTTGTTGTTAAAGCATACTAACCCTCTGATTCCACTCCAGAAGGATTGGAAACCCTGTGTTTTATGTTACTCGACAGTCAGCATTTTCACTAGATGGGACTGAATGATAAAGGATGTTTACTTAGGCCTGAGGGTGTGTGATACTAGAATAAAGTTAATAAAATAAAAGAATTATTAATATTGTACTTAGCTTTAAGTACTTGTTTTTTCTGGCTATTCCCTCAACCAGCTAGCTTTTTGGGGTAGTTCATTATCTGCTGCTACTGGGGCTGGGATATTCTGTTTCCTCTTCCTCTGGTTTTTAAAGTGACTTCTAGAGAAACTATTCTGGTTGCTGTTTCCTTTCACAGAAAAACTTTCTCTTCCCTCCTGTCTGCTTGCCTCTTGGTGCCTGAGACTTACCCCTGGGACCTGGCTCTGTAAGGACTTGTATCGCTTCTGTGTTCCCTCACCCTGCCGCTTCAGGTTACTGAATTTACATTTCTATTGTACAAGTAATTACCTCATTCCTGGCTCCAGGCTGTATGCCTTTGCTTAGAAAAACACTTGTGCTGTGACTCTAACATTTCTCATGCTATATCATTTATAACAGTGCAAAAGCCTTTGAGGATTTATAATTGGTAGCTCCCCACAAGATTTGCATACAGCCTAAATGTATAAACATGACCAAAGGGTGATCTGAGGAAGTGGTTCCCAACATGGTGGATGCTTGGCTCCCAGTTTATTAGGTTTTTGGGACTCCCAGCCCAACGAGCTGCAGAAGAGATGCTGGAATTCCATCATAGCCGATGAAGGGCAAATCCCATACCTGTCCCTCTCCCCCTCTTGGCAGCATGTTGCTGCTTTCACAGCCATTTTTCTACATCAGTATCTTTGGCAGATGCAATCCCAAAGAATTGAGGGACCTCCAGCGCCTGGCTGGTGGCCTTGAGGAGAGGTTTCTGCAGCCCTGGTGTGTTCAGGACTCAATGGTTCCCTGCCAAGACAATGGTGTTCTGCCACCATCAAGGAGAAGGCATGGGCTCTTCCGAGCAGGAAGGTGCTTGCTGTGCTTGCCAACCCTATTTCTCCATGAGCTTTATGCACAGATGGGTACCTCTGGTGGGTACCTTCCTCTCTTCCACACCCCCAACGGTGTCTGCAGGACTTGCCTAATGGTCACATGGATGTGACCCTATGGATGGGTAAAGAAAATCTGATGTATAGCCTTGCCCTTTCCCATAAGCCCAGCCTTTTCAGAGTTCATGTTATGATCTTTAAAAAGGTAGCTTGGAAAAGCACTTTTAACTGAAAGGCAAGGCCAAAGAGGAAACATTTTGCTGAAAAAATATTTCTATCTTAAAAAGTAGCTCTTCTTTGCCTAGTTTCTATATTTAAATTTTTACCAGAGCAAAAACTACTTTTGCAGGAAAGTTTCTGTGCAGAAATTTTACTGGTTCAGTGCAGCAGTCAGAGTCTCAACAGAGGGTAACTGCTGAGCCATATTTGAAAAGTAAGTCTCCAGTTAATTTTCTTTTTGCTGAAAAGATACCGTCTGTCACTTGATGGTGTCTGGCAAATTTCAGGCTCACGGTTCTGTAGAGCAAAGCTGTGCTGGAGCTAAATTCAGGCTTTATATTGGGAAGTAACTTGTGGCCTTCTGTCCTTTTTCTACTGCATCTTTAGAATGGATGTAAATCCATGAACTTAATTGTCAAGATGGGTCTCATTTGAAGGACTCCTTTGTTATATCCCCATACATACATACATGTTTGCTCTTCTCAAGTAGGGATGATGTTCTGAATATGCAGCCAAGGCTTGATTCATAGATGATAAAGCAGCTCTGAAATTCTTGATGCAGCCCTTCTAAAAATAATTCACAGGATTAAAGATCTCTGTCAGGAAGCCAACTAAATGGTAAAGTTAATAAACTCTGCCAGGGCCCCAGGCATAGGTTGTCACCTAAAAAATAGCTGGGATTTGTGGACCTTTAAGAGCAAACATCTACAATACAGCTCATGAATCAGTACCGCTGTGATGCAATTTAGCGACGTTTTAGAAGCGGGGTGGGGTGGGGAGGGAAGTCAATCCTAATATCTTCTCCTTACTTGAAAAAAAGAACACAGAGTGAACTCTTATCAGCCTTGAGGTTTTAAGTTGACTGTGTTAAAACGGCAGAGCAGTAGGGTTTTAATAACCATTATGAGATAATGCTTTCCTTTGTGAGGGTAATCCTATTTTAATGTTTCTAATTTATAATTAAGCTAATTTCCATTAGAAATGATAATGCCCTCCTGCCCCATAATCTACCAATGCATTTACAGTGAAAAAGGCTGAAAATGAACTGTCTTCTCCTTGTGACTGAACAGATCTGTGCATGCCTCCAGCACGGGGATAGGCCCACCAGCAATGGGCAACCCCTTTCTCAGTCACTACAAATTAAATTGATTCCAGAGCTGTGAGAAGTCACAGAAGTCTTTGTGAGATGAAGTCGTGGTGTAGGATGGGCTGCAAAAATGGGCCCAAGGGCAGTGGTGGCCCTGGTGCTCTGCTGTGGGGGACTAAACCTGGGCAGGGGGGTGACAACCTAAGCAGGGTTTTGCTGCTCATTCGCTCGGGTCCAGAACAGCCCCCTGGCTGCTTGGAGTGGCTGAAAGGCTCCCTGCTACACAGCACCCTGGAGATGGAGATGGGCAAACAGAGCAGGGCTGAGAGCCCTGACCGGGGACACCCCAGTGGGCACCCAACCAGAGGGATGCTGAGGGAGTGGGGACTGCATGAGCCAACTTCTGTCTGCTGCTGCACCCTGCATTGGCACTGGGGAGAAGCCTCATTTGGAAGGGTGCAGAGATAAATCTGTTTGCCCATCACAGCATGAGGTCTGCAGTTGAGGACGCTATGTAATTTGTAATGTTCTGGTCTTTTTTATTTTTTGGTCCTGGTTTTTTGTTTGCTGTTTGGTTGGTTGTTTTTTGTGTTTGGTTTTTTTTCCCCTGGCAAAACAGTTTTAATAAAAGGACAAATTTATTACAATACTTGAATGCTACAAATCATCGCTGTCTTGTAGTACCTCATCTTGATAGAAAAATGACAACACAAAGGCTTTTGGAGCCGGACTTGACTGTTCTGCACTATTTTCTCTCTTTTCCTTTCCCTCTCTTCCCTTCCAGAATCACTGATGCATCTCTAATAGGAAAAATGCAAAGTGTGCAAGTTCTCTTGGCACTGTGGCTCAACATCTTGTCATGTTGCACTATTATGTTGACTCTTCTGCGCAGGGAGAGTGCATGGAAAAAATCCCAGAAGCACTGTTCTGGTTCAGGCAACCACAATTCCATTTTTTGTTGGCTCTGGGAAGAGAGATTCTACAGAGATGGACATCTCGGTGCTCATCAGCTGGTTTGACTTAAAGGGAGTTGTGTGGAGGAAAGCCAGTGGCATATTGCAGACCTAACTGTGCTCAGCCTTAGTTATTCTTTCTTTTGTTCGCTTTTTTGGAAGCGGAAATGAAAGAGAAGGATGTGCAGAATTTTGCTTCCAGAAACTGGGTGTATTGAGTTGTTCATAATTGTCTTATAAAATAGGAGGGGACGAAATAGGGAAACTTGACCCAATTACTTTCAAGGCTTCTGAGAGATGAATTTAATTATTTTGGTATTTTGTGGTTTTGCCTATTGAAGTATGAAGTCCTTTAGCTACACGTGTCTGTCCAAGTGTTTTTATTTTAGGTTATTTATAGACCTCCACTATTGTGGTAGATGTGCCTTTCACATTGCTCTGAACTAATATTGGTGATGAAGCCCCTCTTTACAAAAAGGGAACCAAGACAAAGCACATGCATTTGTCGAACTCAGAGCTGGGTTATTCCTCATTTAAAGAAGAATGTTTCTTTCAGTATATGTTTTATTATCCTGTTTAATCTATTTGCCCAAGTCTTGAAGATGCTCAGCACAATGATTCAGAAACATTAAACCCTGTCCCAGATGAGGCAGTGTTCTGCTGCTTACAGCTCCCACCTACCCCATACCCACATACATCCTGTAAAAAAGCCTTAGCACAGCCTGAGGAATGGGACACAGCTTTCCAGAAGCAAGGAGTCTTTGGCCAAAGCAGATAAAAAGGCTCAGCAAGGAAGAAAAACCTTTGGTCCCTCATTTTTTACTTGATTACAGAAGAGTTCGTAATAGACCTAAGGGTAATCTAACTGGAGCAGCAACTTCCTAACTTCTCATTGGCTGACGTCTTTGTAGCAGAGCTTTATGAAGACAAGGATGCTCTCTCTGTTTCACTTAACAAGAGCAGCAGCAAATCACCAGCCTGTTAATTTTCTGGTTTGTTCACATGATGTGTGCCTGCTGAAAATGCTACCTTAGGTCAAAATAAAACTCGGTGGGAAAGCCATGTGACTGCAAAGGGAGAGAAAGGGCATGCTGAGCAATGCAGTAGCATATTAAAAAGCACTTGTTAGGCTTGATTGCAAAAGTTAAATGCAATACCTTCTTCAGCATCTTTGGATCAGGCATTTACGAAAAGCATTCCTGCTCATTCTACAGCAGCTTTGTGTATAACATCTGTGGTTTGACTCTTGCAATGGAAGGATGCCTCAAGGGGCTTTACACAAGTCACTTGGGCATGAGCAGCTGTCTGGTCACACTCTGTTAGAGCAGGAGCCTGGGATGATCCTCTCTGGGGTCATTCCCTGCTCTGCTCTCAAACATTGCTTCAGCAGTTCTGATACCACAGTGATTAGATTCCCTTAGAAGTTTGTACGGTCACAGTTGTTCCAAGCCTTGATGTTCGCACACTTGTTTCACTATAAAAGTTTGTACATAATCAGTCAGCCTTTCTCTATCTATAAGCCACACAGAAAAGGCCTCTGAAGCTCTTCTTGCCTCTGTAAAGAGGAGGCACTTGGGTTCAGGCGTGTTAATGTTATCTCTGTGGACATCTTTGGGCTCCCCAGACTTTATTAATGCTTAGAAGTGAATTCTTCCCCTCAGTAGCTCTAGGAAGTCCAGGAAAGCTCTGGATCATGGCTCAGCACCCCATGCTGCACCCCTGGAGATCTGCTGTGCCAGGGAGCATGATCTGGATCCAGCCAGACCTGTGAAGCTGCTGGGCATAGGCTGACCCTGGGTACGGGGGGAATCTTGCTGTGCTGGTGGTGGGAGGGAAGAACTCATCTGTGTCTGCCAGGTTGGCTGGTTGGCTTGGGCTCCCTGCTACACAAAAGTGGGGCATCTTCTCCTGGAGCTGAGCTGCTTTGAAACCAGTCTCTATTGTGTTCCTGTGTTGGGACAGAGTAGTCTTCCAAAGCTTGATCTGAGTTCATAGAGGCAATTTCAATCTGCAGTCTTGTTAGTCTGCAACTGAAATAAGCAACCCCTGTATAGCTTGAAGTTGCCTATTGAAAATGTATTCCTCATTATCATAGAATCACAGAATGGTTTAGGTTGGAGGGGACCTTAAATATAATCTGCTTCCAACCTCCTGCCATGGGCAGGGACAAAGCCCTGTCCAACCTGGCCTTGACCACCGCCAGGATGGGGCATCCCCATGCCTGTGTTTTAATGCTGGTGTCGGTGTGTCCACATGAGCATGCACTGCCTTGCTGCACTGCTTGTTTAGCAGTACCTAAAGCAGGAGAGTCTTCACCCCTGCGTTTCACCTAGAATGCAAAGATGGGGCAGATGGTCGGGTTATTTGTTCTTTCAGTGAGGAAAAGCCCGTATCATTAGGGGAGGTCACCACAGCTCTGCTAGGGTGACATCAAGACATCAGCCTAGAAGTAGATGGTGCTTCTGCATGGCAGACAGAGGTCCTTGGCCCAGGGACATTCATAATGCATATCTGCCCTGCTCTCACTTCATAAAAGGGAAATTTTCTATGTATCAGATCTGCTAGCTATTCCTCAGAAATATTTAATACCCTAATAAGTAAAGTTTATCCCTTTAGAGATGGCCATAAAACATGGCTTTTGGGACGTTGAGGTGATGCCGTGGTTGGCCCGCAGTATGACAGTGGATTATAACCTTATGTGGGCAAAGCATTTTCAAACTCTCCGAGGAGAGCACCCTAGATTTGTAATTCATAGGATTTAAGGCCAGAAGGGACTATTAGATCATCCAGCCTGACCTGTGTAATGCAGGTCATAGCATTTTTCTGACTAATTTCTGCTTCAGCCCTGTAACTTCTGTTTGAGCTACAGTGCACCTTATGAAGGAATATGTGCTTTCAATTAAATGAAGCCAGAAATTAAGATTTTTAAAAATTATTATTATTCAGTGGTAGTTTGATCTAGCAGGTAATTACTCTCAATGGTTAGTGATTATTAAAATTAATTGTATCTTCTTAACCAAGTTTCCAGCCATTAGATCTCACTACATTTTTGTCTCTTAAAGAGCCATTTAGCATTAGAAATATTTTTTTACAGTCAAAGTTTTCATTATGAATTACAAAATCCTAAAGTTCAGGATCTTGATCATCTCAACTGGACATAATGCAAAGAAGAGAACCTCTGTGATCCTCAGATGGATCACATTTTTTTTTTTACTGTACATTTTATATGCCTGCAGAATGGACTTGGTATTTGTGAAAATTAACAAAGCAAATGCCTTTTAATACGTTGCAAACAGTGCTCAAAGCCTGCTTTTTAGTCAGGCAGAGGAATTGTCTCCTGCCTTGGAAAAAAACCTCAGCTGAAATAAAAATTTATATTAGAGCAATGTGAAGCATTTCATCAGACTTCAGACACAGTTGAACTTAGCCTTGGGCCAGAGACTGAGTTCATGAACCACAGCTTGTGCTGGCAAAAATTCAGCTGTGAGAAATGCTGCTTCTCCTTCTCCCATGTCAACTTGCACCTTCTACCACACTCCCCAGAGCTACACACACAGGGAGGACATGGTGGGAGAGAAAAGCAGGGGGAAGCGGCTTACATCTCCTCTCACCACTCATTTTTGCTGGGGGAGGATTTGGTTGCCCTTCTCTACTTTTCCCTCAGTGGGAGGGGATGAAGGATGGCATGACAGTGTCTGAGACATCCGTGATTCAGAGCGCCTTGTATTGTCCTTGAAGGAGTTTCTGGATTGTTAGGTACTAAGCCTGCCTGGGGGAAAAGTAAATAAGGGAAAAAACCTCCCATCTCATCTGATAATGTTTGGAGGAGTGGAATACTTTTATTAGAGCCAGGCATCTCCACCAGAAGCTCTCTGCTGGTAAAGTGTTCTTGATGCAGGGGCAGTTTATAAGGGTCCCCTTAACAAAATACTTAATGACTGCAAAATTGTTACTGCAACTGAAAACTTCCATTTCTAAATCATAAAATGGAGCTTCTTGCTGCAGCTATGCTGAAAATGTTAACTGTGGGCTACAGTTTGAGAGAATATCTGTTGAGGTGGTTGGTATATCTGGTTAGTCACTACGGTGAGAAGGGAACTGTGAGGAAAAGATGTGTGATTAGGAAGTTCGGGATTTTTTTTAATACAGACAGAAAATTTGGAAATAATAAGGGTTACCCACAGATGCCATCATATCTGATAGTTATGCAATAGATGCTACATTCACGTCATGTAGAATAGATGCTACATAACTACTTCAATCATAGAATGTTAAGGGGTTTGAATGAACCTTAAACAATCTATTCCCAGCCCCCTCTGCCATGGGCAGGGACACCTCCCGCCAGACCAGGTTGCTCCAGGCCTTATCCAGCCTGGCTGATAAGGCCTTTAACACTGCCAGGGTTGGAGTATCCACAACCTCCTGGGCAACCTGTTCCTGTGACTCACCACCCTCACAGCCAAGAATTTCTTCCTAATACCTAACCTGAATTTCCTCTCCTTCAATTTGTGCCCATTACTCCTTGTCCTGTTACCACAGTCCCTGATGAAGGGTCCCCTCCAGCTTCCCTGTTGGCCCCTTCAGATACTGGAAGTTTGCTATGAGGTGTCCATGTAACCTTCTCTTCTCCAGGCTGAACAGATTGTCTTTGTAGGGAAGGTGCTCTTATCAGCTTTGTGTTTCTCC
Source organism: Dicrurus megarhynchus (assembly GCA_013399195.1). NCBI lineage: Eukaryota > Metazoa > Chordata > Aves > Passeriformes > Dicruridae > Dicrurus > Dicrurus megarhynchus. The sequence goes on along the minus strand of VXAD01006406.1, from coordinate 1,534,295 downwards.
TCTGGACTTGCTCCAACAGTTCCATGCCCTTATTATGCTGGGGACCCCAGAGCTGGATGCAGCACTCTAGTTGGGGTCTCACACAAGAAGAGGGGAGAATCACCTCCTGACCTGCTGGCCATGCCCCTTTTTAAGAATGGGGGTTATATTTCCCTTTCTCCAGTCATCAGGGACTTCACCTGACTGCCACGATTTTTCAAAAGTGACAGATGGTGGCTTAGTGACTTCATCTCTCAGGTGCCTCAGGACCTGCAGATGAATCTCATCAGGTCCCATGGATTTATGCACACTCATGTTTAGGTTTCATCCAATAGCTGGTTACGGATATTCTTCCCAGTTTTCTATTTTGGGTACCTGTTTAATATCCCTTTATTTTCCAAATTTTTCAGCTATGCCTGTACTGAAGAAACATGCTCTGATGGATTGGTGTATAATGCAGTAAGAAGCTGGTCAGGAGTGTAGCTCCTGTATTTTGCTGGCTTAGCACCAATACTTGGCCAGCCACATCAAGGGTTTCCACCAGCAAGAGAGGCACCATTGTGTCTTCAGTCCTCTGTGTCCTACTCTTCCTGTTCCATGGGGCCAAGGGGTAGCAAGAGATCTGTTAAAAGCATCCCTTTTACTCAGCACCTGTCAGTCCTAGAGTAGAAAAGTCCTTGAGGGCTCATTTGGAAGTTTTCATCATTCCCTCAGCTGGAGCTTTGTTCGCAGGCTAGTCCTCCCCATATGCAGCTCTTGACAACCCAGCTGCTTTTTTTGGGGGTTTTTTGGGTTTTTTTTTTTTTTTTTTCCTTCTTCTCTTACCAATTCTGGAAAAATTTGGAGAGAAAAGAAGGTACATACAGGTGATATTGGAATTCATAGGTGTAGATGCAAGGTACAGAGGAAAGTTAACAGGAAGTTTGGTTGTAAAGCTTGTGCTACTGAAGAGACACATAAAGGAGATACGGCTTTCTTATTGGCCACTTGTTCCTGCCCTCTTCTTTGTACTGGCACAAAAGACAATGTAACTGGAGATTAGGGTGCTGATCTGGCTTAAAATAAATATGAGAACCAGCAAACTGCTACACCACTGGCTGCAGTTGTGAGCAATCTGTACAGAGCTTGCTATAAATGTACAAAACCTGGTGTTAGGTATGCCTCCAGACATGTTTCTTTTCCTGGTGACTGCCTGCAGGAAAGCAAGTCAAGGTATTGAGTCCATGAATGTTTTGATAAACCAGACTGATCCCTTGCCAAGCCAACTGATTTTATTTGGTTTAATGTCCACATTTCTTTTAGAGCCAGTTCTATTGTATGTCCAATGAAACTGCAGCACTACTGTCTGCTTTGGTGACTCTTCCCTGCATTGATGGCACATTGGCAGCTGATTGATGGCCTCAAACTGCTGCTGAAAGACCCAGCGGTGGCAGTGCTTGCAGGACTGTAGAAGGTGCTTTGATGCTGCTGCCACAGAGTGCTGGACTGTGATGCCATTGATCTCCTTGGGATGGCCAGCCTGTAGTCACCGCTCTGATCTGAATGCTTCACAGTATTCCCTTATCCCACTTGTAACAATTTCTTTGCGATGAAGAGGCCTGAGTAGCGCTTGCAGAAGGGTGTTTTATGTGGATATTTGTTTTCTATAAGCATATAAAGAGATATCCATCTAGATATGTAATAAACTTAAAGCAGCTTGACTCTACATAGAGATTTGCAGCTGTGTTTACGTAGCCTGACACTGCAATATCCATACATCATCCCTTCCTCAAGGAAGTCTTGCTTCTCTTTTATCTTCTTCTTGCCTTTTAAAGGCTCTGAGAATTTACTTTGCTCCCACATGACCAAAGCTTACCATCACCTCACTGCATCTGCTTCTTAGCAGATATTGTAGAAATATGACAGCATAATAGTATTGTGCTAACTTGGAGGAGGTGGGCTTGAACTTGAGCACCACTGATGGGAATGTGACGTGAATTAGTGAACATCTAGGTCAGATTTAGACCTCGCTATCCTCATGCCAGCAGACTGTGAATCTCGTGGTGTCCTTGGCTGGAACCGTGCTTATATGAGACAATTCACATGCTCTTCCACAAACCTCTCCAAAGATGCTAACAAATTAGCAAAAGGGCTATTCCTTTTGTGCTTTGTTGGTGTCACTTTTTATCAAGGAATTGGTTCTGCAAAATTCATCTGTGGAAAGCAATCCATCATCTCTACAAGCAGCTTGGCACTGCAGGCACTGAGCTCAGACTTTTCAAAGGAATCCCCACCTTCTGATTTGATTTGCTGGGGTTTCCTGAACTTGCTCCACAAGCTTGCCTAGGCAGAGCTGCCTTTTTCCTTAGCCCTGTTCTCTTGCATGATGCCTAAGCAGGGATTAATTTGTCCCTTTGATATAAATCTTGCAGGACAAATGGAGGCCGTCATCATCCATGTCCCTAGGAATAACCAACATCATTAAAGTACGTAGGCATGTATGTGTGCACAAATTCACACAGAAACACACACACACACGCTTCCCTAATACTAGAAATTTCCTGTAGGTGGTAGGAAACTCCACAGTTTACATTTGCTGCTCATTATTGCAAGTTACATTGCAGTGGCAGCAGGTAGAAGTCTCATCTCCTTGTGCTCGGCAACTCCTACACGTGGCAACTAAAACTGTTCCTCTCCAAAGAGCTGGTGTGGAGTTGCCTCCACAGGGTGTTGTGGAAGGTCATGCCTCCTCTCCTTTGCTCCTGCCTGTTTTCCTGGCTGAGGATGGATGGCAGGAGCCCCAGTGGAGGCTGCTGTGCTGCAGCCCTGGTTGTTCTTCCTGGCAGCTGGTCTCCAGTGTGATGGCAGTTGTCTGGACATCTCGCTCTGTGGCTCCTGGGGAGGGCAATGTGAGCCACAGATGAAGCTAAAGCTCTGCCTGGTTTGGGCAGGGGTGATTTCCAGCAGATCTAAGTGGAGCATGAGAGCAGACTCTCTACTTTTCTTCCCAGTCATGACACCCCAAGCTATAAAACCCTGGGTCATGCACACCCTGTGGCTCCTTGGGTTGAAGGATAAAAAAGTAATTGAGCTTGGTGTGCCTGATTTTTCTACTCTTTGTATTGCACATGTAAACTTGATATCCAGACCTGAGGCTTTGAGTGAGTGGGACAGAAAAGCCATGTTTATTTGCCAGCAATTCTGTGGTGTGGAGATACCCTGCGATCTCTAGATACAGGGCATTTTACAAGTGTTATTAGTCTCATTTTCACAGACAGAGATGCTGCAGAGAAGGGTGGGTAAGATGACTTTGTGAAGCTGTCTAGGAGGAGAGGGCCATTTGCTGACATTTAAATCCACAGCAAAGTTATACAGATTGAAAACATAAACTTCCATTAGCCAAATGTAAGTAGCTTTTCCATATGTTTGGTCTTCTCATCCAGTGTTTTCAGTTATATCTGTCATGCTGTTAATGCCCAGCAATGTTTGTAGAAAAATTCAGAAAAAACAGTGCTGCCCTCCTTGCCCAGGCCTGGGATGTTTCTTTCACATTCCCCGGAATCGCTCATCAGTCAGTCTCTAGGAATTTAACCATGATTCCTCATCCTGTTCAGGAAATGCCTTGTCAAAAATAGTTGTCCATCAAAGAGATTTATATCTCAGCACAGTTCATAGGGATCCACTCTCAGATTGCTTTGCTCCAGATGCTCATGCTTGACGTCCATATGTCTAGAACTGATAAACTTGTATTTCATAGTAGTTCCTAGTGTGCCCTGCAGGTGAGGGTGAGGATTTCTGGGCTGGCCCCAAAGCAGCATCATGAAAAGGGAGCACATTGGAGAGGCAGCTTCCACCATAGCCCTTGTAGGCTGTCCTTGCTGGCAGTATGGGGTTGCCTTCACAGTGGGGAAGTTCTTAACAGTGATATTTTGCAGTGCGGGCAGAATGCCTCAGTTGTTCAGGGTAAGGAATTTACGGCTATTCTCAAATCTCTGTGTGACTGTCTCTCAGAGTATGCATGCTCCTCAGGTTTCAGAGCCTTGCTCACTTTTGCTGAGGCATCATAGGTTGGTTGCCTCCAGTTTCTCCACAAAGCATCCCTGGAAAGGCAACTGGACAGTGTGTAAGTCAGAGAAAATATTGCAGAAAATTTCCACCGAGAATTTCCAGCAAAATTCTTCTTCCGTGCTTCTTCTCTAACTATAGAGCAAATTGATAGAATCATCAAAAGAATAGTTTGGGTTGGAAGGGACCTTGAAGATTGCCTAGTTCCAAACCCCCTGCCATGAGCAGGGGCACCTTTGACTACATGCCCTTGTCAAAAGTCTTTCTCTGGCTTTCTTGTAGGCCTCCTTTAGGTACTGGAAGGTGCTATAAGGTCTCCCTGGAGCCTTTTCTTCTCCAGGTTCAACAATCCCAACTCTCTCAGCCTTTCCACATAGGAGAGGTGCTCCATCCCTCTGGTCTTCTTTTTGTCCCTCCTCCAGACTTGGTCCAATAGATCCTTGTCCTTCTTATCTTGAGGGTCACAGAGGTGGACTCGGCACTCCGGGTGAGTTCTCATAAGAGCAGAGTAGAGGGGAAGAATCACCTCCCCTGACCTCCTGGTCACGCTACTGTCAACATAGGATAAATTTTAAAGTGGGTGGATTTTTTATTTTTTTGGTAGTGTTTTTTTAATGATTTTCCAGCCCTTGTTTTAAGCCTTGTTGTAATACTGCTGTCACCGTTTACACACACGACAGACAGGACTGTGTAATGAAGTAATTGATTGTGCCTTTGTGCTATTTTCTGTAATAGTATGGGGCTTTTTTCTGTGCATTGATCAGATAGAGACTCTCTCTTCACCCCTTTTTGGTGTCCCTGATCTTCTGCCACCTGCTCAGGAGACCTGTGTGACTTCCCTCCCACTCCAGTGCGTGCTGCAGCGACCTGCCAGCTAATCGCCCTGAATTTGCTCACACTGCTGGGACCTGACTTGCAGATTCCAGCCATCTTTACTTGAGGAATGGCAGCCTGGCAGCCTTCCAGGCTGCCTGCTGGATCTGGGCCAGCTATTTATTGTGAAACTTTTGCTCCTCTTGGACTTTGCAGTAATTTTGATCCCCCTGGGGGATTTGCCTAGTACCAGGTAGAGAAATCCAATAAAAAGCCCTGGGAATTTGCTCTGTGCTCAGCAACACATAGTTGCTACTGACTCAAATCCTGTTTCTTTTACAGCAATATAAGGAGACTGTAAAACCAATAAAAGGTACTTTTACCTGTGACTGCAAATATTTTGGTGAACAGGAAAAAAATCTTCATGTGCTGGGAATTGAGATAAGGTCCAGACTCGATGCTCAGTGTGAACTGTTAGAAGACATGTAGAAGAGCAATAATTTTACTCTCTGCTTCACTTTTGGACCAAGATCGAGCTTATTCTTATCCTGTGCATTGCTGAGACTCGTTTCCTTTACTTGAATATATTAAAATGAGCCAAACAAGCTGAGTTTCTCTGTTGTCCACATGAGCTTCCCACTGCTGCACCCTGTGCAAACAGCACTGTCCCCACAAAATAGGGCCATGCTGCACACTCCATGCCTACCCCAATGGTTTCAGAAGGGCTCCTCACGGAATAATCCCCAAGGAAACAGGAGCCTGTGCTTTAGATGCATGCCAGTTAAGTAAGTGCCTGGGCACCAGGTTACAACCAGTGGTTTTTCTTTGCAGAGGACACAAACATCCATCTCAACATAGCTCCTCTGACAGAATAAGCGAGTGTATGAGCTGTTCCTCAGCATGGAGGAACAGCTCCTTCTGCTCTGTGTCACCCTGCACACAAGTTACCACTTGCTCATATATAATTGAATGTGGGAAATCAGTCTGAGAGTGAGGTAAAATGCAAACCTCTGAATACAGCAGGTCAGCTGGAAAAATACCTTTCTCCGACGTCCCCCAATGGCCATGTAAAGAGGTGACCCACAGCCGGGAAGGCAGGTGGCCTAACAATTCCACTGCACTAACTTTTGCCTTTGCAAATGCACACCAGGCTGGAAGTGAGGATTCACTCCATTCCCACAGCTCTCTGCGTTCAGTCCCTGTAGGGAACAGCCAGGCATTTTAGGGGACTGAGGGAGGATGTGTGGTCTCCTGCTTGTCAGAGACCAAAGATGAGTGCTTAGGGTCAAGACAAGTCACAGAGCTGTCAGGAGCCTGTCCTGAGCTAGAGCCTGCAAGCCTGAACCTCAGCTGTGGCTCTGGGAAGCACCAAGTCGGGAATTTTTTAGGGTGTCCATAGGCATCTCAGTCACACTCAGGTACCACAGCGCTTAAGTAGTAGGGATTTTGCTGGTACTTTTTACTGCAGCCATGCTTCCAGTCTTGCCCTGGAAGTTGCTTCCAGGGAAGCAGGTTGACACACCTTTGCCCTTTCTCTTCCTGAATTGCAGCTGTGGGGTCTCCTAAGGGGCACCATCAAATAGGAAGGGAGCTGGGAATCATTGAAGTGCCATCCTTCTTGAGTGTATCTTGCCATGGTCTTGGACCTTCTTAAATGAAAGGTAGCAATTACCCATTCCATTACCCTTGATAATGTTTTATTAGTAATTGCAGTGATTATCTCTAATTGCCACTGCTAATAGTGTGCTATGATTGGCAGGGTTCAGCTTACACTTGATTTCTGCCTTGGGTGGGGGAAGAAATGGTTGTTTAGTTCGTCACTGCTGTCCTCTCTAATAATGTATTTCATGTCAACTAAAGCCACAGCTTAGGACCAGGTGGTTGTATTTAGGATGTTGGACTAAATTTGCCTTTCCAATGAAAGTCTAATGGCCCCCCTAGGCCAATTCCAGGCTATGAAGGACTTCTGGAAGTATCTAGGACCCCAAGGAACATGATGCATTACTTTACCAGGCTTTGAAGAACTGGATTTTGTTCAATAACACGCTCATTGCTAACCGTGAGCTGAATTAACACCTAAGTACCAGAAAACTTGCCTCACCTGCATGGGAAAGGAATTGGTTTGACATTTTTAAAGAACCAGCCCCAATGTCATCCTAAACTAAGATTTCTATTTCAGAAAGCCTAGGCAAAGAAAGAGCTAGGGCAGCTGTACAAGAGAAGGGCTGGCTGTTTATCACTGTGCAGAATAGGAAAAATCCTTCCCCAAAAGAAGGTTCCATGGATTTTGTTTCCTGACAGAAAAAAAGTGCACCCTCTTGGCCCAGAAGCAATATGGGAATCAAAAGAATTATTTTCTGCTACACCCTGAGCTCAGCGAGTTTCATGTTTAGATCTTGATTCCCACCCTTGCATTTCTCTGCTCGGCTGAACCTGATTCTTCAAAACTGCTGAGTTATGGGTGTTTTGGAAGGAGGGTTTTTCAGGGGACAGGTGAGCATAAAAGCTATACAGATAGGAGTGTGAAAAATTGTATGGATGCAGAATCACTTTATTATGTGCTTTTGCAGTCCGTATCTTCAGTCCACATTAGTTTCTGTACATACAACACAAATTTAGGACTTAGACCTACAGTGGCATAGCACATATGATGCCCCTGTACCTAACAGCCTTTCATAAAAGTCTGATGTGCACTTTAGCTGTACATAAGCCCTTACACCTTTCAAATCTCTGCTCTCCAGGTTTCCTTCCCAGGTCATTGGAACAAGGTGACCCTCTTGGGTTACTAATCAGAGGTGGATGACCTGCTTCTTTATGGAATTGAGGAAGACCCAGCAGACTGATGACTAACGGAGTCCTGGGAGCAGCTGCTTTAAAGCCACTTTAAACTAGCTTTTGTTTTCTGCCTGAGCTGGCCCAGAGAACTGGGAACAGTTTCGACTGGTTGTGCTTAGCCTGGTGCATCCTGACAGTAATATGCTATATCCGGTCCTGCTGGGCACTGGAGGCGATACAAAGCCAATCTCAGGAAACAGCCTGATGCAGCCGTGACGCGAACAACACAATACACATTAGCTCTGAGCAGGCACCACTGGCTGAAAAGAGTTTTATTTTTTTAAAATCTTTTTCCAGTGTTTATACTATGGACATGACTTACTGCAAATGAAGAAAATGTGAAGGAGTTGAATTTGACATGTTTGTATTTGCCAATCTGTTTGCATGGTTGCTTCTAATTAATTTGGGGATTATTCAGTGCAATTTGGCTTCTTTTTTCTTTTCTACCCACTAGTTTTACTTTCAGGATCTAGGACAAAAAAGGAAAATTCAAAAATATTTTCCTTTATAGTGTTTCTTGGGTTCGAGAAAAGAACCACAAGCAGTAGTGGTATTTTTGCTCTAATGTATATTTGCATATGCATTCATTGTTTGTATAATATGTGTATTTTGAACCAAGTTTGTCCCTCTGGTGTCTCTCTCATCCTGTTTAGTCAAACCTGGGTTTTTTTTCCTGGATTTCTCTTGTGGTTATACAAGCGTGTGTGGTCTGATATTTGAAAAAAATTAGTCCTTTAGCTGGACACAAATACCATGATTTCACATAGCCACGGGTAGTTCTGCATTAATGGGCTCAGTCTTGGACACTTAAAGGAGACTTGAGCAATTTAAGGAAGTGATGAGGATCGTCCCTTTGAAAAGCCAGCCTGTTATTTAAAGATGGGTCAGATCAGATGCTGGGGATCTAATGAATCCCTTGTGCTTACATCTCAAAACCCCTGGCTTTCCATAAGTGACATGTGGTTGTCCCTAACAACAGCCAGATAAAACCCGAGTTAATGGAGTAAGAGGCAATTTAGCTTACAGTTATGTGCATTTTATTTAGATAATTGTAGGAGCTGCAATATGCTCACTAAGAAATGTGGAGACAGCTTACATTTACAGGCTCATCTTATGTTCATATAAAGAAAAAATCGGGGATATGGTGTTTAATTTCCTGAGAACAAGTGCATGAGTCAGAAGCTGAACACCAGCATAGCTCATGAAGGATCTCAAAAGGGAAAACAAATGTCCCAAGGTACAAATATTCTGTATTTATCTTTTTTTTTTTTTTTAAGTGGAGCTTTTATTTAAGCTTCTCTTCAGATCCTAGCTTCTTCACTCGACAACACCAAAGTGGATTTTAAGATGATACTCTTTTATAAAATCATCTAGCTTAATTTTACTCCTGACATCCTTTGATGTATAAAGCTCCAGACTTTAAGGTGATAGTTCTTCCTTAGGGCAACAGAAGTGAGCGAGAGCTTTAAGGGCCTTTAACCAAAGCCAGGATGGGGAAACCCTGCATCACCAAAGTGTTCTGCTATCAGAGTGTCTACAGAGAGCCTATCCTTACCCCACCCTATCCGAAGGAGAAGTTTCTCAGAATCATCAGAAAAAGAAAACCCTTGTCCCACTGACATACCTGGGGGATTTTTTTTCCCCATATGCTGGCTTCACAGAAAGCAATGCAGCCAGGATGCTGGTTCTCCCTGGAGTGGTGCTGGTGCCAGCAGCCCACGAGCTCAGTGTGCTGAGCGTGGCTGGGCACTGCCTCACGTGGATACCACCCTGCGGTGGACTGCTCCTCTCCACAGCCATCCCTCCCCTCCCTTCTCCATGCAACCTCACCACTGCTGCCCTCCCCTCTCTGGGGCACCACTGCTGTTGGGGAGGCACATGAGGTGATGACAATGTTACTTGTGACTTTCATGCTCTTGGATCTCAGGCTAGAGGTGAATTATTGCTATCACCCTGACTGCCAGTGTGTGAAGGGCTGGCGGGAGGGAAGCGGGCACACGGGCAGCCCTCCTGGCATGGCTGTGTGGGCTCCCCTCCCTGCCACTAACAGAAGGGCGTATTTATTCTCAGTTATCACAGGTTACCCCCAGAAAACCATAATGTTGGTATTGTGGTGATACCATTTATAACCACAAAACATGACATGGCCACTATTACATACTTTACCTGCCATAAAAAGCTGTTCACCTCCATTTATCAAGGTTTATAAGCTAATGATGCTGTCGTTGGCTGCTGCTGGTGCTTTGCTCCTTCGGTGTTGCGTGACTTATGTAAAGGCAGCTACATGGCCCAGGAGGCACATGCAAAGGACAGGTCCATGGAACCCAAAAGTCATCTGCATCCACTCAGGCATCAGGGAGATGCCTGAATCTGGACATGTTTTAGTATGATATATACTGTACCTTTGCATGTATGTGTGTTTTATTCTTTGAGGCATCTGTGGAAGCTGGACAATCACACCAGTTTTGGGGCAGCTGATAAACCCCGTGGTGTCCATTGGGTCTGGGAATGTGTTTATTCCCTGCATGAGGCAGGGACCAGACAGAGAGGGACTGTGGGGTTGGGAGAGGAGCAGGAAACAGTCCTTTACCCCACTAGTAAGTTCACAGCCAGGTGTGTGGCAAGCTTTTGATCCTTAGTGGTGTCTCCCCTGATTTTCTGATGTATGAGTGAGCCAGTATCATGGACATGGTTTTTTGGTTTTGCTGTTTGTTTTTTTTCCCCCCAAAAGAACACGTATAGGACATTCCTTTCTTAGTAAACAGGCAGAAGGGACAGTAAGTTCTATCTTCTTTTAGTACAGTCGAGGCTAAACAAAACCACTCTATATATTTTCTTGATTGTATTCCCAAGACCCTGAGATTACAATAATCATTATAATAATGATAATAATAACAGTAGTAACAGTAATAATAATAATAATAGTAATCTCAGACGTAGTGTATAATAGGATACCATGTCATTCAGTATCAGACACATCCAAATGCTGATCAGATGAAGCCCCTTGAGATGCAATTTATTAGAAGCATTTCACAATTCAAATGTCAATTTAGCACAGAATAAGATTTTTCTCTCTCGGTCTCTTGAGCCTTTCACCACAGTCAAAATACCCCAGGAGCAGAGGTGGGGCCTGGCTGTGTGCTGCTGATGGGTCCCTGCAGAGCGATCCAGCTGGCTGGGGCAGGGAGCTTTGTCCCCTCACCCTCCCTGATGACCCAGCGCCACTCTCTGCAAAACAGAGAGAGGACAGCCTCAAATGTCAAGCCTCCTCACCTGGCTGATGGAGAGTCTCCCATGTTTTTGTTTCCCTTGAAGGGATGACCCTGGCCATCACACCTGCCTTTTTGCATTTCTGTTTATAGGGTGGACTGTTAGCAGATGACTACATCAGCCAGTCCAGGTGACCCCAGCCTCACAGGGCTTCTCTGGGGCCTGTTTCTGCACACTGATGCTGGTTCACCCATAGAGTTTGGGTTGGATGCAGGTGCCTCCCAGTCACTTCTGCACTGCCTGCCCCAAAGTGATGCCTCCTGTACTGCAGAACCCGAGGAGATGCCTCTGCCTGCAGATCGTCCAGCCAACACAAGCTAAAGCCCATTGGCTTCAGCAACAGCAGTACTGAGCTCTTGGCAGCCAATTTAAAAAAGAAGCAGCAACAAAATAAAATAAGCATGAGGCTTCTGTACCAGCTGAGGCCAGAGAGCTGGTTGGAGTAGCTTCCTCAAAGAGCTTCCTCAGTGAGCTCTGCAGAGACAGATCAGTCATGGTACTTCACACCTACAGCCAAGTCTTCCTCCGGGTTTTCCTGGCTCAGCCTCAATTCACTTTAATATCAGCTGGGCTGGTAAAAATGAGAAGAGAATTTGGCCTTTGCTGTCAATTGCATTTTTCATCCACAAAGTATCTTAAGGACACCAAGTAATGAGCTCACACTAAGGCCTGTGAGGGAAGTGAGGTGTTATCACATTAACTTTTTAAGGGAGCCAAAGAGGCTAAAAGAATTGCTCAAGGCCAAAGACTATAAAGGCCTGACTATGTATGAGTCCTGGGCTCCTAAAGCTTTGTCCCAATGGCAGGGTGTCAGTTCAATCTCATAGTGTCTTTACCCACAAATTCTGCATGAATGAAAGCACCTGGGTTCTTTGACAGCCTTTACTTCCACTCCAAATGCAGCCTGATGCTTCCTGTAACATCCTCCTTAACTGCAAGCAAGAGCTTGAAACTTGCCCATGATCAAAGGCTGCATTTTGACAGTTCAGGTGCAATTAAATGTGAGTGTCAAGCAGGGTGCCTGCAGTTTATTATTAAATCTATGCTGAAGTGCTGGCAAAAAACTAGAGCCACAGCACTCTCTTGCAGATCACGTAGTTAGATATCTAAATGGGTGCACTTGCAGGCAGGAAATTGTGCTCAAGCCATTGGAGGCTTGGGCACAGCCCAGCTAATACTGAATACCCAGCCACTCCTATAACATTGTATTTCATTGCACGCAAAGGTCTCTCACTTTGCTGAAAGGGAGCCAGGGGCAAGCACTCAACAAAAAAATGTCTTTAATCATGGAGCAGATATAAGGAATAAAGCTGCTGGCTTTAAAGCAGTTTTGAATCAAGAACATTTGCCGTATCCTTGGTATTTACACTCAAAGTCTTCTCTTGGAGCATATATCTGCCTAAGCATGGAAAAGCAAGATCACATTTGCCTTTGAAATCTGTGCTCTGGTGGATTAAAATGATAAATGTTTAATCCACTTTTTAAAAAAAAAGTAGAGGAACTTATATTAAGCAACATGTCCAGTGCGATCCAGATAGAATGAATACCAGCGATCTCCTAAAATGTTTGTTAAGGTAGAGGAGAAAAGCAATTGTTCTTTAATTTCCTCAGCTCCTGGAAAAAGTGCTCTTGGCTTCTGTTCTTTTGCAAGGGATCTTTAAACACGTTCAACTGCAAGAGGGAATTGATGAAAACTCTGTGAATCCAGGTCAGTATTTCTGTGGGGTTTACAATACATGCTTGGACACTGGAGTGACAGGTAAGGTTCCCTCTGAAAGATATATGTCAGCTGCTCCATGGTTGTCCTGTCCACTTCTCCTTGTCTCTCATCAGAAAATAATAATTTGTACTCTCTTGTGAAAGTAATGAAAATCTTTCTTCTTTTGCTGCCACCTCTTTTCCTGCTGGATTGGGGGTGTTACGGTCACTACTGATGTACTGAGGCTAAAACTCAATAGGAAGCTCAAGTCAGATTTAAGGAAATGAGTCAATAAGCAGAACAGGAAGGAAACACACCAATTTAAGCCTAGAAAATCACGTAATATGGGGGTGAATACTGTACTGTGAAACTGGGGGCATAAACTTCCAGGTGCAGTGTCTGTGACGGGCAAGTTCTCACTCTGTCTCAAGTCAAAACATATCCATTACAAAAAGATCAAACTGGCATGAGGCAGTTGCTCGTGATGAGGTAACACAAATGTTAAAACATGATGGAAAGAAAAACTGTCCTGAAGGGCCGGAGGAGACAGGTGAAGGGAAGATGACATCAGTACAGAAAGAGTGAAATGCCAGTCCCATGCATGGATCATGTGGCTAGAGGATCCTGTGCTGGAAGCTTCCACCTGAAGGTATAAAAAGGGGATTGTGTGAACTGGAAGGTTTTAAATACAAATTTGTGCTCAGCCCACTGCCCAAGCGGTGCAGTGGCGCCTGTAAATATTGAAACATAAATTGCCTGAATGGGCTTGCTGAAATGCTACCATGAGCAATGTGTTTGTCAACATTACTGCAGGGGAAAGTGAGCCAAATTAATGACAACTGCCAAAAAAGTAGAGCAAAAAAGGTATACTTTCCCCTGTGTGTCAGAAGCTAAATTTATGCCAGGCTCTGTCAGGATGTGAAAGAAAACGTGCTCAGAGGCTGCCAAGTCCCACAACAAGTCTTCATTTCCTGCTCTAAGTATTTTGCTCTTTATATTTGGCCATGTGTAAGGGATGGTGATAAGGATAGATTCATTATTTTGTGGAGCAAGGAGGAAGACAGGACTGCTAGAAACATCTGTTAATTTGGATTTGGTGCCTTGAGGCCACTTCCTCTTCTCATTGTACCAGAACCAGCCATGGGAGTTGAAGGAAACTTCACTGCACTTCACGCCCCAGCAGTACCTTCCATGCAGGGGTTGAAGAAAGCTTGGAAGACTATAAATAAGTTTTCAAATGCACCAGAAGGTAGTTTTTATTCTCTCTGGTTTGCATATTGTGAAACTGGAGTGCTGAAAAGTTGATTTTCAGAGTTTCCTACTGCTCAGCACCTGCATGAAAGGTCAGCATTTCAGAAGTGCTACGAGTGCTTGGGAGGAACCAAGCTCTTTCTCATAATTTTGAACAGCAGCCACCTCTTTGCTAAATTTGCTAGTATGCAAATGCTGGGGAAAGTCAGCACTGAGGTTGGCTAAAGCAGAGTTTGCAATCTGTTCTCAGCACCAGATAGCAAGTCTCGTTATCACTGTGGTTTTACCCTCCCTAATGACTAATGCACTAGGAATTAATCAGCGACATGCAAACTGTCAAGCAAGCACAATCACCCAGGAAATTAGCATAATATTTCTCCTTTCCCCCATCCTGCCCATCTTTCCCTAGGAAACCAATTCTTAATGGGGAGAGCCATTTATGGTGCTGGCAAATGATTCAAATGAAGTATCATGGGCAGAGATGTCTCCAAAGGCCAGCTGCTGGCACCCTACCACTTGGGCAATGGGATGAACAGGAATTTGTATTTAAAGGCTTGGTCTGTGAAGAAGAGACCCGGTTGCTCACATCAGTGTTTTGTCTTGTGACATCTCTGGGCAGGGAAGAAGCAGTGTTTCTGTGACCCATGATCATGCCATAATTATCCCAGGTGTAAATGAAGAGCTGGAGCCACAGTCATTGAAATCGAGTCAGTGACAGCAAACTTCACCTGATGTTTCTGGCAATATTTTAGAACAGTGACCCAAATTGAAGCACACAAGCTGCTATGTATTTATTGCATAAACATATATAAATTTTGGACAGCTGCAATACGGTGTGTACTCCTGCTGTTGTTTTGACAGTCTTTTAGCTCAGTGAAACTACTAATTGAACTTGCAGTGCTGAAAATAATACAGCCATATGTGTAACTGCAGTGTGTACTTCATAAATGAGATGGTGCCACCATAAACTGTGAAAATAATGCAGCTGTATAAAATTAGAGTGATGAATGTGCATTGGCCTGCAATTCTACTGTGCAAGCCAAAGCTGCTTCCAAACTGCTCCCTCAAAACCGCGGGCATTTAAACAAGCTTTATAGGGCAGCAACTGCTTACTCTGCACTTTTATGTGTGGGATACAATGCTGGCATTTTTTTTTTCCCCTTTCATCCAAATTTTTCTACTTTGGTGACGTTTCTGTTATGATGGTCTTCCACCAATGTAGGTGGGCTTTGCTTCAGTTTTGGAGAAAACCACGCATTCCAGTCCATGACCAGCTGCTGTGGGCCGGGAGCTCCCAGATGGAGGGAAGGTGAGAAATGGGACAAAGCAAAGTATGGCAATGGGGGATTTTGGTTTTGCTGCATTGTCCTTCGAAGGACGGAGAAAATTCTCAGCTTGGCGGGTTGTCACCATCACAGGGCCCCCCTCCCGCACGCAGCTCCTCTAACAAAGGACAGGATAAAACAGGGGACAAACAAAGACCTAGGCCATTAAGGGTTGAGAGGAGAAAGACAAAGAACATGAATACAGTCAAATGACACCCAAGTAAAGAGACAAAGGTCCGGGAGTGAATCTTGATGACTTACAGAGGAGGGAGAGGATGAGGAGGCAAAGACCATGATTGCTATCAGCTCCTGGAGGGAACATCCCAGCCACATCCCAGGTTATCACATGGTGCCTGGAGGGAAGAAGCCAGGAGAGATGTTGAGGACTGAGTGAGTGAAACACCTCTTTGTGGTCACAGGCAAGCCTGGCCGAGACTGCTGGGACAGTATCTGGAGAAGACAATGGTGATGAAACAGGGTAGGTGTTGTTGCGGTGTTTGGTTTGATTTTTTTTTTTTAATAAAACAATCTGCTACAGTATTGCAACATGAAAGATGAAGGTTTAGCGCCAATTATATCTCTGGCCAGTGTGAGTACTCTGCTGGATGTTTCCTGAAAGAGGTACACTCGGGATAAGAGTAGTTAAGCCACCAGCAGATAAAGAGAGATTTGTCAGCTTCCACATCCAGAGCAATCGCTGCAGGCGAGGGTGCGTCACTGGGGGGTGACGGCCGCTGTTTATCGATCTTGATAAGTATGCAGAAACCTCTGTGGACAAGTAACAGCCATGGCTCTTATCACTAGGGCGATAAACTGAGACTCTGATACTACTCCACAAAACCCCCAAAACCCCTACATCCCAGAAGTGATTAGCAGCGTGTGAGAGATCTGTAGAAAACACTCTTGAGTCCATATGCAGAGCCCAGTGCCACAGCACGCTTTTCTTGCCTAAGCTTACAGGTGGCAGAACGAAACGAGATGGTGCACTACATGTACTCAGCAGAAAAAGATCACACCTCACAGGCAGTCAGAATAACTCTGCTCTGTAAATATTCACTATTTTAAATTTAATTTTTCAGGCTGTGGCAATACCATTGCACCCCCTCTGCCTTAGAACATCGCAGTCACAAGAACCAACCCGCTGGTGAGGCTGTGACGGGGCTTCAGCTGCAGACATGACTACACAGCATCAGCTCCAAAGAGAGGTTTGTCATGCTGCCATCAGCACTTTCTTGTTATACGGGATGTCTGGACAGGTAGGACTCTGGCATTAGGCTCTGGCAAGCAGCAACCTGCAACTGCAGCTTTTTCCAGAGCTCAAAAGTCATTCAGTGCAAGGCAAGGATTGGCTGCACCGAGAGAAAGCAGGACCAAGGCACCAGAGGTGGGCTCCTCCTCACCTCAGATCTGTAGCTTGGTCCTCCTTGACCAGTTGAGCACTTTCCCCAAAAGCTACCTGGCAGTCTCCTGGAGCCACCATTGCACATCAGAGAAGTTTTCCTCATAATTTAGAGGAGAGAGCAAGCTAGCTGAGGCTGGATCTGGATGGAGCAGGATGCTATTATTTATAACGTGGCAAGGATGAAGAAGGTGGTTAAGGAGTTCAGGCTGAAGAATACACTTCATAGCAGCAGGGAAGGAACTAATGGGCCATGAGGTAGAAAGAATAAAATAAAATCCTAGCACTGAGAACTGTGCGTCCTAATCTAACTTTGATAAAGCCACAGTGAACAAGATTGAAACTATCTGGGCCAATGAGTGTCCTGTGGAGAGCAGCCCAATTTGCCTAAGGCAGCTATGACAGGTAGGAAAGGTGACATCCCAAGCAAGAGAAGAGTTTGCTGAAGCTGGTCTCTCTCATGATTCCATTCAGGCATTGCCTAAAGGATGCTGATCCTGAGTTCAGAGCCTGAAGACCACTCGATTTTTCCACTTCTGATATAGTGCAGTAGATAATCTGTGTTCTCTCATTTGTCACTAGCACCAATGGTGTAAAAACACATTCAGAGAAAGCAAAACATTTCTGACTTTAAGATGGAATTGGGCTCTGTCACATATAGGTGAACCTTTGTTAAAAATTGGGAAGATGATGATAAAAGGAAATATTAGCAGAGAAAACAATAAGACAAAAGAGACTTGGAGGTCTGCAAAGTATTGTGGAGTTATGTCAATGGTTTTAAAAGAAGACTAAAAGAGAGAAATCAGTAGGGAACTAAGAAATGGAGGGGGAGAACTTGCAGGTAAGGAGAAAACAGCAGTTTAGGGTTTAAAGGAAGAGACAGGAAGAGAACAACCCATGAGAAAAACTAAAACCAGAAATGGCTGGAAGGGAATGACAACGTTAGAGGGAGAGCATGAAGAAAGCCATGTAATATTAGGACTAGCAAAGTGTATTTTATTTATTCATGGTTCTTCTGGATTATTTTTTGCTGGCAGCTGCTGAGGGTCCCATTGCTGCACTTTCCCCTCCCTCCATGGAGGGCAGCCAAACACTTCTCTTTGAGAATGATGAATGTGCAAAACAGTTTTGAACGCTTCAACTTTAAACAAAGCACTCTCCAAAGCTCCCTTCTGCCTTGGGCAGCCTCAAGCCCAAGCCTCCCTGGTGGAAACCTGGCAGCTTTGTAGGCTTCCATGAGCTCCTTTTGCAGGTTGGTCCATTATCAATGCTGAAATATAGATACTGGGATTGAAATAACTGAGAACCAGGCAAACTTTCCTTGCAAAAAGGAGAGATGTAATCTACTCCCTCCCTGCATGTGCTGTGCTCAGGCCCTGCAGACAGGTGGGTGGGGACGTCAGCTCTCACAGATTTAGAGCAGCTTCTATATGGGACCCTCCAAAACCTGTTGTAGCCAATGGAAGCTTCACCACTCACTTTAATGTGACTTGGTGTGGCCCTGCAAGGCTCACAGCCCTGGAAGTCACACCCACCTGCACCCAATGGCCTCTTCAGAGAATCTGCAAAGATTGGGAAAGTTGTGACGTTGAAAAACAACCTAATCCTTTTAATTCTTTTCCTGAGTAAGGGGAGGCCTTTTCCAAGCCTAAAAAAAGTATTGGAAAGAAAAGCCTTTCTCACAGGTAATTTTCATTCAGCCCAAACAGTGACACAGTAAATTTTTCAAAAGCTTTAAGCGTGTAAGTTCCATCTGACTTCAGAAATGAGATGTAGGCAGTTTTTTGCCCTTCAGCCACATCTCTAAGGAGATCTCTACTCCTTTAAGGAAGGTGTGAAAATGGGGTTCTAAATACCTCTTTTAAAATCAGAGCTACGTGTAAGAGCTGCCAAGTCACAGGACTGACATTAGACATGGATGTAAGTACGCCTTACAGCCCACAGGTCTGAACTGGGAACTGCACTCATTTTCTGGCAGCAATCTGACATGAGATACAAGTGGTGCTGTGCTAGAAAACATGAACACGCTTGACTGGAGCTCTAGAAGAGTGACTACTAATGAGACTGATCTATGAACTTAATAAGAAGCTTATTCTCTCAGACCATAAGCAGGTTGTTTGGAAAAACACCTACTAACTGAATGAGGCTGGGAAAAGACTGTTTTGAAGCTCTGTCACTGCAGAAATTCCCTCAGAATCATCTTGTATCCAGCAGGGCAGGAGGCGGAGAGCCCATGTGGACATTCAGCAGCAACTGTAGTCCCCCAGACTCTGGACATGCTGACACGTTTGAATGTCCCTGCCTTGACTGGTATGTCCTGAAGATATTTGCTTGCATAAATAAATTTCAAAGTAGACACCACTGAAACTCCCCAAGCTTCTTCCAGGGCTGCAAGGACTGCTGGATGAAGCCCTGAATGAAAGACTGCTGTGCAAGGATATCATCAACCAGTGTAGTTTGACCAGGAACCTCTGGTAGGGACAGCATCGTTTTTGATGTATTTCTTGGCTACCAGCAATGCCATCTCCTCTGCGAGGCACAGACAGGATGCTTTCATTTTCAGAAGTCCCAATTAAAAAAAAAAAATTTACTTCATATATTCATGTACTTAACTAGCCATACTGTCTATCCCAGGAAATCCATGGGATTTCCTAAAGAGCTCTGCTACTTAATCCATTGTAAATGGTGGGGAATCTGCAGCTGTAGTGTTAATTATAAATGATGTCATTTCAGGAAGTGTCAGGATGAAGCGCAGTCGCTGCCATGCTAGCACCCAGCACATAAACATCCCAGTGTGCTTGTTTTTCCATGTGTGCTTCAGATCTGACTCTGAAATTCCAGGCCTTGGTTCTCATTCTGTTAACACTGTGTGAGTGAAGTTACTCAGCTGAGGATGCTTCAGAGTAGCTTGTCCTGCAGGTAAGAGCTGGGAAGACCAGCCTGTGGCTTGGAAACGTGTAGTGTGAACAAGCCATGAAAACAAGTCTGCATAAACACAGAGTCTTGCATACCTCACTTTATTTTCTCTGCTAAAGTACAGGATGACAGACACAATGTCTTGCTGATTGCTGGACTTTGTTGGACACGGGCTGGGCGTTCCACCTGGGGTAACCATAGGGTTTATAACACCAATCACAGGGTGTAAAGCACCATGACCCTGGTGACTATTTGGTCCTAATGAACTATACCGAGAGTGTTTACACAGTGATATTTCATCTTCTCAAGGCCTGTAATGTGAACTGTGGACTCTTACTACCCTAAGGATAATATATCTGGTACTTCTGCTAGGCTAGAGAAAATAACCTTTCTTCTACTCAGTTTGCTTTAATTAATGTCAGAATTGAGTTGCATCACTTCTTTTTTTTCATATTCTGTAACTTGTTGAAACCTTAATCTTTTGGGTGAACATTTTTTCTGTGCCAGATGAATACCTCAGTCTGATTCTGGAGGGATGTTTCTGGCTGTTCAGCTCTTTCTATGACATTTTTTCCCGTGAAAGACATAACACCACTGAATGCATGAAACTAGATTTTCTACATACCATTAATCACTGCCTGGTTGTGGTTCTCCTTCCGAAATGCAGGAGCAAAAAAAAGTGGTGCAACTCAACTGTGGCTCCTGTGAAAAATACCCAGATTCAGCTAAATTATAAATCCTTGAAAAAATTGCAGTTTGCACACACCTGGCAGAGGCTTCTAAGTGTGGCTGCTGATCAGTCTGTGGAGACTTTTGCTCTGGTCTATCTATGGCTGCAGGGACCGAGTGGGAGGTTTCTGGCAATGCTCTTCTTGGTGCCTCCTGGTACAGCCATGCAGACTTGTGCTCTGTGTCAATGACCTCCTGGATCCCAAGCAATGAGGAGGAAGAAACCTGGCCTTTATTCGTGGAGTTGGCAAAAACAGGTGGACTGAAGCAGCCTGCAGTGAAAGACTGGAACTGGGGACTTGGAGTGGAGAAGATACTTGGGCCTCACTGTAAGAAACCTGGTCTGGGAGTTGGCATTGGAAACTGAGGCTGGGAACTGCTGGGATGAAATGTGGGCGACAGCTGGGCAAGGAAAATGGGGGAGATGGTGCTGAAGAGTGAAAAGTGGCCTATCAGGGCTGGAGACCAGGAATGAGGGAACAGGGAGCCTGGGACATGGAACTTGGGTGGTGGCACAGGGGAAGATGACAGAGGAGGTTGGCACTGGGGAGCAGAATGGTGGGGTTGTTCTTCTGAGATCCCACACAAGTGAAGGGAAGCCCAGGATGCTGAGAAAAGCAGTACACACTCTTGTGATGGAAGCATGTGATTATGTCAGGAGGGACTTGCACAGTCAGCCTTAATTTGGGTGTTTTCTAATTTTCAATGCTTATGTTTGCAACCTCAATTTTCTTTTTAATGGAGCTTTTTGTCAGCGATAGGAATACCTGTATTTACTCCGTAGAGAGCTGGTGCCAAATGGCTATCATGGTGCTTTAGTATGCAGGTCCTGAACAGTGAAGTAGCTGTTGCACTTAGTAAATTATGATGAAATATCTTCGTGCCATTTATTTGTGGTGCCGTTTGTATTTGAGGACTGTAATTCTCTTAAAACTCATCTACTTCAAAGGAGAACAAATTAACATGGATGATTGAGGGGCCGTCTAACTAATGGACTTTCAGTATAGTTAGTGCCCAGCAACGAATTCAGTGTTGCTTTGGATTAACAGAAGAGTTTGGGTTTTTAAAATAATCGGGCTTTGGTAATTGAAATTCACCGATATGAAAATATTTTGCACATTTATGTTTTCTCTTTTGTTTAATATACAGTGAACTATTAATTATTAAGAAGATAAAGGCATGACTCAGTACAGTAAAAAAAAAAGATTTGATTCGTATAAGTGTGTTTTTCCAAACAACACCTTGTGATGGGATAAGGGGAGAGAAAAGTGCAGCTCTGGAGATAATTGCCAGAGCTTATAAACAACCCCTCCCTTTCATTTTGTGACAGCTGCAGCAGCAGAGACAATATCCAGGACTGTACAGAGAGTGACTGCTGTGGTAGCACCCCAGGCGTGTTTATCCAGATCTCTGTACTGGCAGTAAATGTTCAAAACGCAGCAGGAGACAGCCCTGAGTGCCCGGCTGATGCTGCCCCTGCTTTGAGCAGGGGGATGGAGAGGAGGATGTGCAGAGGTGCCCTGCCGCTGCGGCCGTGCTGTGCCGACACGGGTAACGCATCTCAGGCACATCCGCACATGGTGCCCAGAGGCAGGCGGGGACACAGTGCCACAGGTGGGACCCTGGGTGGTGGGATACAGGGTTTGTGGCTCTTCCAAGGTGACTCACTGAGATTAGTCTGGGCCACCACTTTAAAGGAAGCAAAGGGATGTGTCAGCAGACCCAGGTGGTCTCCAAGATGGGGAGCCTCAGGGGGCTCTTTGCACTGCCTATCTCTGGGCACTAAACTTCAGTGCAGGAAGCTTTTCCCCCTATCTTATCTGTGGAGGGAGATTAGCCCAGGCAGAAAGAAGGTGACTCAGAGCATGGATTTCTGCGCTGAATCACCTCCAGGGACATCTCCCCTCTGAGTGTAAAGGCAGTCAGCTGGTACTGAAGGAGCAACTTCCCCACATTTTGTACCGACAGGTGTCAAATCACTTGACATGTCAATGCAGGATGAGAGAGTTGGGATTGTTCAGTCTGGAAAAGAGAAGGCTTTGGGATGACCTAACCTTCCAGTACCTGAAGGGAGCCTACAAGAAAAAAGAAGAAGGGTTTTTACAAGAGCATGTAGTGACAGGACAAGGGGGAATTGATTCAAAAGAAAAAAGAGTAGGTTTAGATTGGAAATTAGGAGAAAGTTCTTTGCTGTGAGGATGTTGAGGCACTGTATCAGGTTGCCCAGAGATGCTGTGGATACCCCGTCCCTAGAAGTGTTCAAGGCCAGGCTGGATGGGGCTCTGAGAACCTGGTCTAGTGAAAGGTGTCCCAGCCCATGGCAGGTGGGGTTTGGACAAGCTGAACTTTAAGGTCCCTTCCAACCCAAACCATTCTATGTTTCTATGATCCTATGATTCTATGGTTCATTATTAAGGTCATAATTAATAGATAAGCATTTACAAACTATTGCTATTGGGAGAAAATTATTGATCAAATTTCTGTACCCAACCCAAGGACAAAAAGTGGGCAGAATTGCACACAGGTGAACAGAGAATCTGTTGTTTTTCTAAGGTAGGCACACTGACCTCTCCTGCTTGAAGCCTTTAATGTTAACAAAGGGGTGAAGGCTCTCCTCTTAACCTTAGGGTGGAGTTTTTTTCTTTTTCAAGGGAGACTGGCGTTTCACAGCAATTTATTAAATGGAGTTACCGCAAATATGCATCCTTTTTACATGCCTGTTTTCAGGTTAGTGACCTGTAAAAATACTCACTCTGCTGAATCTTTTAAAGCATGCAATAAAACAGAGTTTTATGAAAGAGAACAAGGGAATGTGTATGAGCCTGTCAGATTTCAATGAGCCAAAATGTTCATCATAATTTTATCACAGGGTATCAATATGAGAAGTGACAATTACCTGTGATCAGCGGGGCTTGAAGCTGTTTCTACCAATAGATGCTTTTTTAATCGCTATGGGCTGTACTTTTGTCTCAGAGTTTTAGGCAACAGCCTTCTGAGAAGCTTTTGTGCAAGGCGTGAAGTTTGACAGGCCGATTCAGTAGTGGTTTTAATGGTCAATGTAATTTTTCCCCCTTAGTCCCAGAGCTCTGAGATCATAGAAGTCTTCATTTTTTTCCACTGAAAGATGTTATGTGAGCAGGGGATGTTACAAAGTTTGGTTCGGTACTGCTGTCTCATGCATATATGCTTGCTGGCTGCTGGACTGAAGGGAAAAGCACTGAACTCTCCCTGCCTCCTGCTTGGGGAGGGTTCAAAGAAGCTTCTTGCCCCCATTCCCTCAAAGAAGATTTCTTTGCCTCATTAATGATTTAATAAACAACAACAACAAAAGTTAGGGACATTACTGTCTCCCATTTCTCCTCCTCTGACAGCTTGGCCAGCTGTTTCAAAAGCAGCTGAAAGAAAACAGGAAGATAGATACACAGACAGTGAGATGATATAAACTTTGCTTCTCTAGGAAACAGGGCTAAAAAGAGTTCCTAGGCTTCTTAATAACAGAATAAACATTGGAAATATGATTTAAGCCTCCAGTGTTGACTCAGAAATGAAAAGGAATGGATCCCCTATGTGCTGATTATTTTTAAAATGCTCACAAGCTCCCATAAAACCATTCGGTTTTATGATTATTTGGTGACTTGTTCCTGGAACTGAAAGTTTGACACTGAGGTCTTACATACGTATTGTGTATTAGAGGTCTCTTAGGTGATCGTAATGGAGAAACCATGAGTTAGTTACCTTTGTTATGGTGTCCCAGTGCTGCCCCAGCACTTGTAGGGATTGCTCCTATTATTCCTGTGAATGATGGATGTTCCCAGCTCCCCAGTACTGAGCATGCTTCAGTGAGTGTGTCTGATAGCAATTCGCTCTCATTGACTGTTACATATGACGTGCTTATAAAAATAATTAGAAAAATTCAGATGGGGAAAAAAAAAGGTCCCCATGTCCAACCAGCCTGGTGAGAGAATAGAGAATAGCAAAGGGCAGAAGAGCACAGCTGCCTTTGCACGGCAGAGCGCAGGGCCGTCCTTTCCTCTGTCTTTCCACGCCTCTGGCACTGGATGAACCCTTTTGATCCTTTTTATTCAGGTAGGAACTGAAAAGGGCAGTACCAAAGAACTTGCTGCCTTTTACAAATCCATCTCCTAGTGAAAAGTTTTATCGAAATAAACCGTGTGAAGCAATCTGAAGATGAAATCTATTTATCTTTCTTTTTTTCCCCCAAGCCTATTGCTGGGAACTTCTCAAGGTTTCCTCCCCAGACACTTACAGACTCTTCTCATAACAGGTGCAGCCTGGGGGACGATGGCAGCAATCCACGGATCCTCCTGGGAGTAATTACCTTTTCCAGTTTCCCTCATCTGCTGCATCTCTCTGGTGGGACTTCTGCCAGGAGCTGTGCATGTAATCTGTTCAGCAGAGGGAGTCAAATGCTGAAATCTGCAGTAGCCCCTCCAGACCAGGACCTTGTATTTGCATGTGGCATCCGAAACACTTGATTCTTTGCTGTCTGCTTAATCCGGGTGTATGGGGTGTCCTGGTCTCAGCTGAGCTGGCTACACTCTGCTGTAACGATACAATCACAGCAGCAACAGCAGCAATATCGAGTCATTGTGTAAATGCTCTTCAACACTGCACTGCAAGATCCATCTCAGTGAGTGTGGGATCTTTTTCTACATCTGTGTAGCCCCCCTGCCTTACTGGTGGACATCATTTGCAGCAGTGCTGACCAGGGCAGAGTTGGAGGGACATTTGAGTCCATTTTGTAATGAATTTTCCTCTCCTGAGTCCATGGAGATCTGGTACCATAGCACTGCCTGTAGGCACCAGCTGCCACTTTTTTTCTGAGGAAGAAAGGGGAAGATGACCTAGGGAAGGGTAAGGACTTGGGGCACAGAGGCATGTAAGGAATTGTGCCTCCCAAACTTGGTGCGTCTCTTCAAAAACAGGATGTTACACAAACACCTGACGTGAATTTGGCATAAGCATCTTCTTAAATTGTAAAAAACAACTGTACAGCTCCCCTCTCCAGCATCTCAAAGGCTTTTTCTGAACAGAATCTGTAGGACCTTGAGTGGGCCAGGGTGGGAAGGTGTGGGTCACAGCAGGTACCATGGGCCATGGCCCATCCCCAAGAGCAGAGGGAAGGACGGCAGGAGGCTCCTGTCCCTTTAAGGGACACATCAGAAGAAGCAATTCGGATGTTTGCTCTTCAGATTACTCAGCTGGGCACTGGTGGGGGGGGAAGGGGACAGCGGCAAAATATTTCACACAGCTGATCAACAGAGAAGCGAAAGTCAGCTGCATGTGCTAAAATGATGCCTGTGGTGTAAAATACATCGTGAGAGGTCAGAGATGGTAGTGACTAATACTTCAGAGACCGACATGAAGGGGGAACCAGACTCAAACTGATGGCTGAAATTTGACCTATTTGACTTCTCCTGTGTTATCCCAATCATTTCATTAGGAAGTTTTGAATCAAGAAACACTGTGGGATGCAAAAATCTGCTTCAAACGTTCATTGTGAGAATGGTAATTGAGTTTTAAATATTTATGGCAGAACGTGGAGTTGTACTAGTGAATGCATTATAGACTCTCCCTAGTGGTAAGCCTGGCTTGCTGGAGACCTTGCACTGCAAATAGCCCCAGTACAGTGAAGAGGGGAGAAAGGAATTTTTTTTTGTGAAAATGATTTATTTAGCTGATTATAGAGGGCTTACTCCTTCACAGGCTACACTTTCAGTGTGGAGCTATAGGATACAGGGAGTAGAAGGGTGTTCTAACCAAACCTGGCACCTGGATAACCTACAGCTCTGTTTTCACACCACTTTCAACTGTTTGCCCCCAAAAAACACTGGATCTGCAAAAAGATGAGGCAGTGAAGAGTGAAAGACTCCTGCCTACTGTTGCCATTTGTAGCTCTTGCCGCTTGGCATTACTGATCCCATGTGAGACGCTAGGAGGTACATATGCATTTTTTCTTTTACTGCTGATGGAAATAGGATTATTTCCTCTGCAGAGCGAGCAGAAACGAGTCTGTGGTCCTGTGCTCTGTTGCCGGCACAGGCCTTGGTGCAATAGACAAAAACGAGGCCTTATTCCCTCGCCTGGCCCTGCGTCTGCTGTGGTAAGACAACACACCACACGTACATTTTACTTTAATGTCCACTACTAATACAGCTCTAAGCCTCCAGCTGAGATTGATGGTCCTCAAGGCACTTGAAACAGTGAGCCTGCCTTGCGCGGGGTGTCCGACAGCCCCGCGTTCCCCGCGGGAGCAGCTCTGGCGGGTGCGCGGGGCAGGCGCCGCTCTGTCCCGCCGGGAATGCGCTCAGGTGCAGCTGTCCCTCACCTTGGCCCAGGTGGCACAGCGAGCTGCAGCTTAAAGCTGCAGAGCCCTTTCTCAGTACTGAGGAAGCCCTCGGCCGCTGCATCGTCCCTCTCCCCGCTGGCGGGGCCGGGTGCACCGTGCAGGACACGGGGTGTCC